>JAPVRG010231033.1:0-10461 GCA_029783565.1 Rhagoletis cerasi | reverse complement strand
TATTACAAAAAATTAAAGGTTTAGAGTCAGTTCGTAAATGCAACCCGCAGTATGTCTTATTTTCGCAACTTAGTTCCAGTTAGGCATTTAACCGTGTTTCCGCATGCTGGACATTTTCATTAAATATACATACATACATATGTTAAGGCATAACATATGCAGTAATGCATTTTCGAACTGACCCTTAATTTCTTGCTTAGATATATGTAGGCATAATTTTCAGCAAAAATAAAACCAATTTGTCTCATTCTATACTTGAAAATCATTTGAACTGTAGTTTTTTATTAGTACAGTCAAATTAGAGTTGGGAATTGGTAATCTGATGATTTTCTGGCAGCTCCCCTAAATTGTAAAACCGTTGACCACCCTTGGTTTCAAAATGGTGGCGATTCCACATCCATTTGACTCTCACAAATCAAGTTTTACATTCTCTGCGACTGGCTTTAAACTTTAAGGCTTAAAAAAGATCGTCAGATTTTCGTATTTTATTACATACCTTTTGCTTAAACACCGTACTCACCTGAGGCGTATAAGGCAAGTCGCATAAAAATCAATCAATCAATCAATAAAGAAGTAACCGAGTTCGTCGACCGACGAGCACGACAGTCGGGTCTACGTAACCGGGACGACCCAGGTTCATATCGGGCCAAGGACTGTTACTCCCGCATCATTCCCCAAAAACTCTTTGGGTAGTTTGTATGCGGTTACAACAACAACTGTCGAGCAAAAACTGCGGCCACATACATATGTATTTTCACTACGTTGAAAATTGTATGATGTTACAGCATAGAAATTTCCTAAAAAGTTCTTGGGGGAAGGTAGCTGGGATAACAGTCCAGCACCAGATATATGTATGTATTAGGGTGATTGACTCGGTTTTTCCAAACCGGTTTCCGTCGGTTTTTTTTATATCTATTTTTGGTTTTTTTGAAATCTCGCTTTTTCAAATATCGAATAAAGCTGCCTTTATTAGTTTTAAAATGATATCCTAGGTTATTTGGGGACGAATGTTTGGCGTTGAAACGTGTTCTAAATGGTTTGGCCAAGCTTCCTCCCAATTCGTGTTCTGCTTCTTGATGTTGTGACACAAATGGAGAGATCTACACTTTTCTACTCTGCCTCCGAAGAAGCTTTTTTATGGCAGAAGTACACTCGGGAGGTTTGTCATTGTCTGCCGAGCCGGCGACCGCTATTTAAAATACTTTTTGTGATGTTGCTGGGACCAGAAAATGAACCATGGACCTCCCGAGTGACAGTAGCCACCTCTAGGCACTCGGCTACGGCGGAAGTAGCACTACTCAAATCCGAAATAGTCAGAAAAAATGCAATAAAGGAATAACAAAAAATTTTAAAATAAGACCAAACGTAATTTTTATACCCGTGCGCCCTTGTGAACAAGGGTACATTAACTTTGTTCACATAACGGTTGTTTGTAACAGCCTAAAGGAATCGAGATCGATATAGACATATATGTATATACCAAAATGCTCAGAATGAAAAGATAAATCGGTTAAGCCATGTCTGTCTGTCCATCCGTCCGTCTGTGTGCACAATAACTCGAGTAAAAATTGAGATATCGGAACGAAACTTGGTACGCATACTTCTTTTTGGATAAGGACGGATCGTATTGAAAATGGGCGAAATCGGACAATAACCACGCCTCCCTTGTAACGGTAATTTGCAGAAATACAAAAACTTAGATATTTTAGTAACGATTGAAGCCTATTGACTCAAAATTGATATTTGCAATGATATATTAACGATTAATAGGAATATTATACATTTTTGAAAAAGGGGCGTAGCCATGCCCACTTATAGAATTATATGTATATCTCGGTAACCGTTTTATCGATTCCTACCAAACTTGACACAAGTGTTGACCTCGTTCCAACATAGAAAATTGTTGAAAAGTTTTGAAATCGGACAAAAACAACGCCCACCTCCCATATAACGGTAATTTACAGATATACAAAAAATGCGATGTTTTAGTTTTATACTGAAGCTTATTTACTCGAAATCGACATTTGCAATGAAATATTAACTAATAATAAACACTTTTTGTGAAAATGGGCATGGCACCGCCCACTTATGACTACATATGTGTATCTCGGTAACCGTTTTATCGATTCCTACCAAACTCGGTATGCTTAATGTACTTGGCACAAAAAAGCAAGCTGTTGAAAATGTTTGAAATCGGGCTAAAATTACGTCCACGTTTCATGTAACGGTAAATTTCAGAAATATGAAAACTTCGATATTTCGAAATTTAGAGCGGTAATTCACTTAAAGTTGGTACTCACAACAATCTCTTAACAAGAAGTAAGATTTTTATGGACTTTAGGAAAAGGGGACTGACACCACCCACTTATGACTACTTAAGTTTGTATCGGTAACCGCTTTATCGATTTCTACCAAACACATATTAGCATATTATTGATAATGTTTGAAAAAGGACAAAAATCTCCACTGTTTACCACGTAACGGAATCGTGAAAAACCGATGTTTAATGTGTGCGCCGGGTATATAATGTTCGGTTTCACCCGAACTTAGACTTCTTTACTTTTGTTTTAATTTTGATCTAAAAAAAACTTTGAACTTATTTTGCTTTACTCTTTTCTAAATATAAGCTATATTTACTGTAAATAGCTTTATTGTAATTTTTGGTCATGACTTCATACCAACATAAGCATTTTCACTATATGAAAGCTATGTAAAATAAAACCGGTTTATTGGTGGTTTTCTTAATTTCAAAATTGGGAAACGGTTTTTTTCAAATTGATAACTCACAATCCATCTAATAATATAGGAAAAACAAATACTACAGCACTAGATTAAATATTGTGTTTAAAAAGTCAGCGTTTCGCAAAATTTGGATCTGGAGAACTCTACTTTGTATTAAACTTTTGAACTGTATTTGAGTTAGGGGTTTTGTGAGTTAGGGCCTTTCTACATTAAGGTAACGATATGTAGATCTGGATCGTCGTGGGAACGAAAAATTGTATATATACAGGGCTATCACTGAATCCATCAGAGTCCAATTTCAGGTGAAATCTACGAAAATGCGATCACTGAATCCGAATTGCTACGAACGTATGCATTTTAAGTATATGCTACGTTCGTAGCTATTCGAATTCAGTGAACGGATTTTCGTAATTTTACGAAATTCGGACTACGATAAATTTAGTGATAGCTCTTATAATCTTACCCATTCCCCACCCCCTAACCTGGCCTTATAACAATAATAATATTAAAATTTATTTGAAACCTGCCACCGAGTTAATGCAATAAAAAATTATAACATAGGCCCCAAATTGACCTTTCTTTATTATCTTCTAGAAATAAAACACTGCCTTGTATTTATTTTCTTCTCCTTGTCTTGAATTTATTTTTGCTTTCGATTTTACTTGAAATTGATTTCACATTACGTTTGTTTTTGGGCCGCGCTTAGTCTGTTTGGAGTTGTCTGCGTGATTATTTGCATTCAGACGTTACATCGATTTTAACTTTTTTCTTTAGTTAATAAATTTAAATATTAATAATTATTTTAAATGTAACGATAACGATAGATAGACTTTTTTTGGGGTTATAGTTGAAATAAGATTAAATACACATGTAGGCATTTATGTATGTATAAGTGTTTAGGTTTTTTACTTTATACTAATTAGCTCAATGGTCATCGATGAGTTAGTTAATAACGCAGAAACTTAGGCAATCATGATTAACGAGTACATACAGTGAACGAATAAAGTTTTTTATTTTAATTTATTTTAGATAATTTTTTATAAGAATTTTGTTCATACTACAACAAAATACATACAAATAGAATCTCTAAACTTTTTGCAAAATTCAGGAAAATTTAATAAATTTGCATAAAAGTTTTGAACTTTCTAATCAGATTTTTAAGAAAAAATGTTGATTATGCAGATTTGTAGCCTATTAGATTTTAGTATAATATAGTGTAAGTCTGAAGTTTCTGAAAAATTCCCTTGATTTTTGCTATTTTTTTTGCTGACAGTGTAATGCGTTTCTTCAATAAAAACACAGTCAAAAAAAAGTCGCCGAAAATGAACGACATTT
This sequence comes from Rhagoletis cerasi, assembly GCA_029783565.1. NCBI lineage: Eukaryota > Metazoa > Arthropoda > Insecta > Diptera > Tephritidae > Rhagoletis > Rhagoletis cerasi. Next base: position 6,384 of record JAPVRG010231033.1, on the reverse strand, counting down.
TGCCGCCACTTGAAACTTGCACTAGAATTGAATGGGCTATAAAACTATACACAAAATTTTTCTAAAAAATCTCATTAGAAAAAAACTTTTATGCAAATTTTGTGAATTTTCCTGAGTTTTGAAAAAAATTAAGAGATTCTATTTGTTGTTGTTGTTGTTGTTGTAACCGCATACAAATTCCCCAAAGAGTTTTTGGGGAATGATGCGGGAGTGACAGTCCTTGGCCAGATATGAATCTGGGTCGTTCCGGTTACGTAGACCCGACTGTCGTGGGAACGTTTTGTATGTATTTTGCTGTAGTATGAACTAAATTTTTTATAAAAAACTACCTAAAAGTAATTAAAATAAAAGACTTTGCATACATTGTGGAAAACTCTCTGCACGTAGACTTTTGTCGTTCACTGTATGTATACTAATCAGTTAAAGAAATCTTGCGTATTTAATTGCTTATAATAAATTTAAACTAGTATATAAGATGCAAATATGTATATAAGGTGAAAATTTGTTAAGTGTGTGCCAGTTGTTTAAAAAGACATTAAGCGCATTGACAAACGATTATATGCTTCATTTATTTAGATAGGCTTTTATTTACTAGTTACATATGTACATATGTACTATGTAGCAGATCTTCGTGCATAAACTTGCTTTTGTTAAGTCATGCATTTTAGTTACAATTTTTAAATAATTTGATTATATGTTTGTTAATTAGAGAATTTTAATAATGTTTAGTAAGCACAGCGCCAGTAAAGAAATTAGCAGCCACAGTTCATGCACCACTGGAGTTCGAGCGCTACTGAAGTAGCAAAAGGACTGTGCTGAGGCAGTCTGCTAATTGAACTACGTATAAGTTTCTTAAAAGTCAATTTTGATTAGCATAGTTTTTAGTGATGTTTTTGATGCCAAATTTGTAATATAAAATAAAAACATCGTTGACAGACTGCCCTCAATTTAGGTTTTATCGCATGAAAGATGCATAGTTTAGTTAAGATGATTGTTTGTTACTCGAAGGCTACGCGAAGGCGACTACTGTTTTCCCAATATGCATATAGACAACTTTTTTCCAATTTTTTCCAATCTTTCAGAAAATCTTGATTCTAAAGTGAATGTACATTTTGTTTCAACAATTGGATATCTAAGCTTTTCAGAGTGGAGAATTCACATTATTTTGCATACCAAAAATGTGCCCGTTACTGGCGCTGTTCTTGCTTAGGATTTTTGGCTCCCAGATAAAAAGAATAATAAAATTATAACGGATATTCACTTCATCGCAATTTTGCATGCATAACATAGGGTGCATTCCAAAACGTCAAAATACAAAGCATCAGTCTCTTTTATTTCTAAACCGCACTAGAATAATAAGTCTAACTTGCGCAACCTAGTTGAAAAGTAGCATCTAACCGTGGTTGCACACATTTGGCATTACAATCTACTGCGGTTTAGAAATAAAAGAGACTGATGCTTTGTATTTTGACGTTTTGGAATGCAACCATACCCGGACGTTAGACTAACCCGTACACTAGACTACTAGGTGTTAAAATCAGTTTTTTCAGTTCATCTGAAACTCCGCTTAGCTTGAAATGTGAAGTGCAAACGCTCAGCGATGCACAATCGATTTGATTAATCGCTTAATTGTTGTGCCGAATTTTTAAAAACGCCGACTACGTTGATTGATTTGACTTGATATTTGGGAAGCTGTTTATTTTCAATAAATAACAGAGGAAATTATATATGCAAATATAAATATCTCCCCAAAAGCTCCAATACGCAGAATATATAGATGACTTTAGTGGTGAAATTGTGTAGTTTTCACAACGCTTGTTATTTATCTTCAGTCAGAAGTTGCTAACTAACCTCAATTCGTACACAATTTCATCTCACGCTTTGCAAATAAGCTGAATATGCTCAAAGATAGGTATTAAATATATGAAAAAATTATATTTTAATGTTGTATCAGCTATTACAATGTGTATACATATAAATAAGTTATATTAACAAATTAAAACATTTTGTTTAGATTTTTTTTTCAACTAATTTTTAAGTATAAGCTTTGCAAATATATATGTTTGTATATAGTAAATGTAAATTTAGATAACATAAAAATTAAAAAAATGTATATGCATCAAAATTCGGAAAATACATTAACTACACGTAAATATAGAAGTAACTTATATAAACTCGCACACAATATTGCTGATATACATTATTTTGCTTTCGTTTTTTCCTTATTTAGTTTAAATATTTTAAAACGCGGCCACCACTTTATTTTTATTAATTTTCCTTTTGAATTTAGCGTGGTTTTGTTTAGCCAATAAACAAACTTTTGCACTGGCTGTTCGAACTGGCTTTTGATTTAATTGCTGCCAAGTGTTGCCTGCGTGCGTGCGGGTTTGCTGCTTACAACAATTAAGGCAATTTAGCAGACCCACCCTAATGTTGAAATAGAAAAAAAAAACTATTACAACTCTTTAGCATACTTTCCATAGCAAAAAGATTTACCCAATTGGCAATTTCAGTTAACATTTAATACCATTTATTTTTTTTTAATTTGCATGACGAATGCGCGCCGCCTAGCCTTTTTGAAAATAAATTTTAAAATTATGTACGTTAAAAATAATGAGCAAATCGAGGGAACAAGCAATTAAAACTTGGCTAAAAATCTAACATAAAAGAGTGGGAAAAGTGGCATTTAGAGTTATGTTTCATACAAAAATATAGAGATTGGCGATCTATTAAAAAAAAAATTGCTGGCTTGTGAGAAAGGCTTAAGATTGATGAGACGATGAGTTGAAACGCAATTTTCGATGTACATGTGTACGATTATTTTTGGATAACATTTTTCCTAATGCATTTTAACTACTGTCACAGGCCTCTTAACAAACTCATACGCTTTCTAAAATCGAATACAAGTTTTATTACGTTACACATATACAACTTTAACTATGCAAAACAATTGCGTTACAGGCAGACACTTGCAGCATAATGTTACATTTGAAACGCAATCTATGCAAATAAGTTACTAAATAAGTCGGGGGAAAAAAGGCGCGTATGTGATTTGCTTAAACGCTTAAGAATAGCTTGTGTGCTTTTTTTGCTGCTGTTTGGTAAGAAGAACAACGTCACATCGTGCCACGTACAGATGTACATACATACAAATTTTCCTCCACCATTCATATTTATCATGTTAGCAAAATATAGAATCCCTATGTGGCATTTATGTTCATATGAATTTTGTGCAACATGCAGTAATAAATTTACATACATATGTAACGGCAGGTGCACGCACAAATGGTTGACTTGGAATTGTTTTTTTTAGTAATATATTTGAAAAATATATAAGGTATCCTAATTTTTACACTACTGCATATTTCTTTAGAGATACCACTCTAAATAATATGCACGTAAGTCTCGCTTCATTAATTTCATTTTTCAAACCTAGATGCTCAGGGTCAATGTAGAGTTTAGACAATTAATTTACTCCATTGTTTTACATGTATGCAAGTTTATCTTAATGGACTGTATAGCGAAATTTTGTATCGCATTTTAAAACATAGCGCAGCAAATCAGAATTTGTGTTTTGTATGCTTTAAACATTTTAGATTCTAATTGTGTGTGTGTTTTTTACTCTTACAGTAAGTGACTTTGCTTTTTTGATTAAGGGCCAGTTTTTCAGTTCACGGTTAACGTTGACTGTGGTTTCAACATAGTTTAATACGCTCAAGCTGGCTGGTTTAAGCTAAGATTAGCCAATCAAATGCCAACCAGCTTTTGAAAATAAACGCAGTTCACGTGATCTAAGTTTAAGCTGGCACTGAAAAACTGGCCCCAAATGTTTCGTTCACAACATTTACGCATTTTCAAATACGTATATTACGTAGATATAATAGTTTACCTTGCTGTTTTAGAAATTATTGAAGTATCTTTCATTTTCCAGCTCCATACAGTCGTTCGCTCTCTTGTTCATGTCCCTCGGTTTAATTTAGCTTTATATTTATTGCGCTGCGCTGTTGCAATAAAGTTTTGCTTACGCAAAATGCAATTTTCCAGCAAGCAGTTCTGTATACTTTCTCTTCTCTTTATCTCAGCATTTTCAATGTCTAACTATATTTATTTGATATATATATATGTTTGTTTGCTTCGGGAGGAACATTTGCCGTAGTTTTATGCATTTTCCCTTTCTTCTTCAGTATTATATATTTTGATTTAAATTATATTCTAATCAAAAGCTGTTTTCTCTTAAATTCTTTGCCTTTCATCATTCGCATTTGTTTCAAATGAGCTAAGCAGTGTTTAGCTAATCGTTTTGTTTTTCCTAAATATGCACTTTGCTTTAGCTTTTCCTTTGCTTCTACAATATAAATATATTATTTTAAATTAGTTAAACTCGTAATAATTACGCCTTAAATGTCAAGTAACCACAAACTGTCGCATACAAACACACTGCAGCTTCAAAACGCCAAAAATTCTCATAATTATGCTGCATCTTATCCTTGTTGCAGTTTTTTAGTTTGCGCGTCCGTATATTTGCAGGCTACTAGCACGATTAGACTCACAGCAATGAAATATCTGTAAAGCAATGCAAATATAAAGGAGTTTACGAATCGTTTACTAAATTTTGTTTGTGAAAATGTCGAACACACCTTTATTTTCGTGACTATCTGCAGTGACTAGTGTTGCGGTTGTTGTTGTGTTTAACAAACTGTTGTTGTTGTTGAAGTTTACTGCGTTGTTGATATCTTGTGACTCAATGCTCAAATCAATTAATTGATTTGTTGTTGATGTTACGGTATCCTGCAGGTTATTGATATCACTTTTTAGGGCGCGGAAATTTAAAGTAAAAAGAAATGAAAGAAAATTATTTGAAGCGCACAATAGCAAATAAAAATAAGCATAATTGTGCCATTGATTTAAAATTAAAAAAAAGAAAAGAAAATGGTCTTAAAAATTAAGACAGGCATTAATTTTAACTGAAAGTGTGTACTTATGGAAGCGAGCTAGAAATATAGCAAGCAATCGTTGCTAACTTAAAAAGCTGTAAAAGCAGTATGCAATATGCCTGTTCATGCAGCAAATAATTTGTAACAATTTTCGAAAGCTATCATGTTTTGGTGTTCACGCATCCAACAAAAACTTGCAAAGTAGGGGAAACTGAGAGAGCAAAGTGACAGTTCACTTGGAGGGTAAGTTGCAAATTTTTACTGGAAAAATTTTAACTTGTAACAATTTGCTAGTAAGATTAACAGCTGATCGCATGTTGCTGGATACAATTCAAACTAATAAACGAATTGTTTGTGGGGATTTTATAGCTGAAATTGACTAAATAAACCTACTTAAATATATAAAATGTTATGAAATACTATTTTTATTAGGAAATTTCAGCGAATTAACATCAAATCAATAAGCTGTTCGTAAAATTTGCAAATTTTACTGGTTTTTCGTTCACGTAGTTTTTTGGATATTTTTCTCACCGAGAGCGAATTCTCGGAAATTGGGCTGCTGGAGAGTTACTGGCAAGTTACTGGATAATTTTTGCATGAACAGAGCTAATGTCTTTTAGCCATACATTATACGTATTTAAAAGTGCTTTGCTATCTTTCAATTTTAAAGTTAAGCTTGCTTACTTTTTATTGTTCAAGTTTTCGATGTGATGGCCATTTCCGTTTGCGACAGCAGTCGCATTTATTGTTGCAGTTGTTGCTGTTGTTGTATTTTGCAAAAGCACATCACTGTTAATCGGCAATTTTCCGTTGCTCACCTCGAGTATCTGTGTTGGTTGCTGGAAATGTTGCTGTTGTTGCTGGAGATTTTTTACATTCTCATCGATTATCATATTTGAGAAACTATTTATCAGCGCAGTTTCCTTGTCAATAACAGCTTGCTCGTACATGGCCTGCGTATTTTGTGGCTCCAATTTCTCTGTTGTTGGTGCTGGTGCTGGTGTTGTGATGTTTTGTGTTATTTGCGGATTCGGTGTGGTCGCAGTTGTAGTGGAGCCCGACGTTGAGCTACTGTCAGTGCTATTAACCACATTGGTTACTGTAGTTGTTGTAAAGGATTGTTGATCTTGTTGTGGTGTTGCTTGTGATTGCAAGAGTTCGTCAGCCGATTTTGGCGTAGTACTTTCCTAATGGGTGCGAAGAAAATGTTAATTTGTAGAAAAAGATGAATACATAGGTAAAAACTAACCTTTACTGGTGTGGAATTGGGTGTTGTCGCGCTACCACCCCCACCGGCACCTTTACGTGTACGCGACATGATCGCTTCAACGCGTTTGCGTCGTTCTTCGCGCTCCTTTTCTTCTCGTTTAAGACGTTCGGCAACCTCAAGTCGTTGTTTCTCTGCTTCTTCCTTGGCCTTTCTTTCGGCCTCTTCGCGTTGGACGCGCTG
>JAPVRG010231029.1:0-10068 GCA_029783565.1 Rhagoletis cerasi | reverse complement strand
GACTTAATCACTGAGAATATCTTTAAGTCATCAGCGTAAAGCAAAAATTTAGCAAATGAAAAACAGCTACTGATATCATTAATAAATAGTATAAATAAAAGCGGGCCCAGGATACTACCTTGTGGAACTCCGGAGGAGGCAACAAAGGGGCTAGAAGATATGCCATCAATTGTAACAACACATTGCCTATTACGCAGATATGAGTTTATCCAATGCAGAAAAACAGAATGGAATCCAAGGCAAGCTAATTTATTTATTAGGACTATATGAGAAACTTTATCAAAAGCTTTGGAGAAGTCAGTGTAAATACAATCGACCTGGAAACCAGCTGAAAAAGAGACAATGCAGTATTCACTAAAAACAGCAAGATTAGAAACTGTGGATCTATCGGAGACAAATCCATGCTGATATGGGCAAATTAAAGATTTAACAGCAAAGCTCATCTTAGCATTGACCGCATGTTCAAAGATTTTTGAAATAGTCGACAATTTGGAAATAGGCCTATAATTACGCACGTCATTTTTATTGCCACTTTTAAAAATAGGCGTTATGGAGGTGAGCTTTCAGTCGTCAATAAAAATACCCGAAGATAACGATTTGTTGAATATTAGTAGCAAAGGATAAACCAGAGCCGGACAATTTTTTATCATCATGATATCGATTATAAGCGACCGATTTGCTCAATTTATAAAAAATTTCACATCATTTATATGGTTTTAGTAAAAGCATGAATTATATTTTTATAAACAAAATGAAAACAAAATGAAAACAAAATTTTAACTTGAAAGACATTATGAATAGTTAAAATAAATCAACATGTGAACACTTGTTTGAGTCACTGTATATGTGAGTGCTAAAAACACACTCCATGCTACCCGATGCAAAATGTGAGCATTAAAGTGAGAAAATATCATAAACTCGAAATAGAAAAATGCGTTTACAATTTTCTTAAAACTCTGCTGCCCCAGCCCGAAAGCTTGAATCGTGCCACAGTGCCCACTGTGGCTACGATTGTTGTTGCTGCTACACTTGGCACATTCATATGCACTCATACATGTAAATGCCGCAATACTAAACACAAACATACCAGCAACAACAAGTGAATGCCCACATTTGTAAGCTGTGCGTTCAATTTGAGTTTTTCTCAATTTTATTTCTTTGCAATTTTTTTCCATATATTTTTTTTTCAATTAAATTTTGTTGCTGTTGCTGTTTATAGTACAAATTTATATACACACATACATATGTATGTGTATGTAGTTGTTGCAATCGCTCGCGTATATTTACTGCCTGCAACAACTGTGCAAAATTGCTTGTACAAGTTATTGTACATAGAGGCCTGTTGTTGCCGGTGTTGTTGTAAATGTGTCCACACGAATCAACATTTGAGTTCAACTATACTTGGACGCTTAATCATCGCATTGGAATGTTTTGTTTAAACAATTTTTATTTTTTTATTTTTAGTTTTCAAACTCTTTTTTTTTGTTTGTTTGTTTTAATTTAATTTCATTTTCGTTTATTTCAATTTTTCCAACACAATACCCGCTGTTTGCACACACAGTCATGCAGTTTTATACATATGTACATATGTATTTAATGAACGCGAGTGTATACAATTTGAGGGCATACATATCTACAGGCTAACGTATGCCTGCTTATAAAAGTATGTACTCTTGTAATTTTATAAATTTACTTATATGAAAATTTGTAATATTGTATGTAAAAGTTGATGCATTCCACAACCAACACTCTTTCGCTCAATCGCAACACACAAACTTATACATACATATACAGGAATATATCAACTCCGCCACACTGTAGCGCGTCACTCACGCTACTTGCCCGCCCGTTTGATCGCCAGTAGACCCCCAGCCACTGCACCTCTGCACCCTGATACCTAACCGCAAAGCTGTCAGTCTTGTCTTTCACACAGCCTACAAGTTTTCTACGGCAAATGAATCGAAATCGCTTGATTTGCCTATGCTGGCCTCTCTTTTATATGTATGTAAGGCTGCTTGTCTGACGCATAGATCGCTGTATGCGGTCATGTTGTAGATATGGGTATACTACATCCATATACACATTAACTTGCATGTAGGTATGTGATGTTTTGTTCATGGAACTACTAATAAAAAGATTGGAATGTGCAATCTTGCGTTGAAAAATTTAGTTTTTGGAATTCTCAACTTTTTTCCACACAGCTTTTTGTTGCACTCTGACGTTGACTTCAAAGGAGATTGCGTTGAAAATTAGAATGAAAATTATAATTGCAGTAAGCAACTTGTTTTTTTTTTTGGGCAAAGGCAAATCGGACATATGTACATAATTAATATAGTTAAAAAATATCATAGAAAATATTTATCGATAAATTTTTTGATACTTTTTGTCAATATATCTATCGATGTTATTGTAAACTATTGAATTGGATTTATTATCGGAGCTATTATCGATATATGCATTTACCGATAATATAACCGGTGTACTATGCACGTTATATGTATTTATTTATAGTTACAATTATCGTTAAATGAATCAATAATTTTGCATGATATAATTACCAAAAAGAAAGATATAAATTGTTCTCGATTTACGTATAGTTTTAATACAAAATTTTTTATTTTTTTGATGACAATTTGAAAACAAGAAATAGTCAAGAGTTGAACGAATTATTTGCAGCGAGAGACATCGCAGGTGGAGTGAAATTACGCCTTTTTAAAAATTGTTTTGGCATACCTTCAGGAAGCCGCCTTTCTAGCCCAGAAATGAAGGTGCAAAATATTATTTGCCCTATGGCTTATTGAAAGGTGACCCCGACAGGTTTAGATTTTGAACAAAAAACGGACAAAATTCTACTTAACTGATTTTTAAGTGACATTTTTAAGAGGCGTTTTTTATACTAATTTGTGTTTGCTGAACACGAATTAATTATCCATTCATTTTTTCAAAGAACGTTTTTCAAGATTACTAATGGCAATAACTTCGAAAGACAAAATTTTTAGTTCTATCTTGAGAACTGTTTATTTTTTTTTAATAAATGACTATCAAATTCTCGGTCAGACGGTTTTAATTATGTAGTCTAAGAAACATATTTTTAAAAAAAAGTCACTCAGAGAGTTTTGTTCATTTTTTCAAAACTTATTCTTGGCGGGTGCTACTTTAAATATACAATGAGGCAAACCATATTTGGCATCCTTATTTCTCGGCCAGAAAGGCAGCTTTCTGGAGGTATGCTAAAGAAATTTTCAAAAATTATACACCCATTCACTTTTGGCTTTATAGAACAAGAGGAAGGACTGCGTATTAGCTTTGTGGAGCTATGCTTTCCGAGGCTTTACTTCACTCATAATTTCGAGGTATTTTTCCCTTAAATCAACTGGTACAATGAAAGACCTTCACCTCCACACTGGAACCTTGTCATAGTGCAGTCATGGGCAATGAAGGGACAAACATACTCGCCAAGAAAACGACTACACGGGGATCCCTAGCCCCAGCAGTCTTCATCGCTCTGCCATGTTCAGAATTAATAAAGGCTTTCTTACTGGCCTGGAGCTGTATACTTTGGAGCACAATATGAGCCACTCTAAGATCCTTACTTTGCACAGATTTCGCTGGCTATGATCATCGTGTTTAGAAGCACATGACCTGAATAGCATTCAGTCAAAGGACCTCATGAGGTTCCCTAGCGGTACTTGGACCAATAGATCGCCCTTGGCCGCTGTAAATAGGCGACCTGCCCCTCCTCTAAATATTAACCTAATCAAAAAATTTCTATAAAAATTACTAAAGTTTTATTTTTTAACCTTAACTCTGGAGGTTATAAAAAATAAACAATTTTATTATTTGTGTGAAAAAATAAGTAAATATAGTACTAACTCGCAAAATCAATTAGCATCTAAATATAATGGTTGAAAGTAAATTTATTATTACATAAACTCATGCCTTCAATTTCTTTCCAGAGAAAATATACTACCTTTTAGACTTTAGACACACTTTCAACCATTCACACACTTAGGCACTGGCGAAAGCATAGCAATCAGTACTTATGTTATTGACTTTAAACATGGTTTAATTTTTCTATGCATCTTCAATCAATTTCGCTTAAAAAATTGAGTAAATGAAAGCACCTCAACTTTAAGAGTCAATGCCAAAAACGTTTTATTTGACATACTAAAAATTAAGACAGCACAGTTCGTTTTTTCATTGTGCTTATTTCTTATGTTTGTTGACACTCGAAATATAACTGATCTGCCTTAAAAGAGCGACGAAGAAAAAGTAATAAAAAAAATGTCAACTGCATTGAAAGCCAATGTTCATCCAAGGACTGTGTGACATTCACAAACAACACAGCCGTCAGTTATCGTTATCAACACAATTTATATGTACATATATACATTAGGGTGGTCCTTAAATGTAGGAAGAAAATTTTAACACAAAATTTCCTAAACCTCAACCCCTACGTCGATACTACTATAGTCGAAGATATCACATATTTGAACCCGATTGGAGACGGCTAAGGCGTGTCACACAGGGGGCAAAGTACAGATTCCTCTATGGAGAGTCAAAAAAATTAAAACCGTATTTTTTTTCAATTTTTTTGTAGGCTTGGTTGATCTATCATGCACTTGCACATAATAGATCAACCAATCCTACAAAAGCACTGAAAATCTATAGCAAACTGATCAGCATACAAAATAATATATTTTTTTTTATTTAATACCCGAAATCGATAATACTATAGTCGAAGACAATTTTTGTCCCGACTGGAGACGGTTAAGGTTTGTCCCCTGTGGGTCAAAATTCAGATCACCCTATGAAGACTAAAAAAATTTCAGTTAATTTTTTTTTCATCCAATCGATCCAACCACAGTATACAGTAAACCAGCCATTGACAATATGCTTATTTGAAAATTAATACATGAAGAAATGTGTGTGTATAGGAATTTCTTGCCATTAACCCATAGGCAACGACTGGTGCAAAAGTATCAACAATTTTTTGGTGATAAAAACCAAATTCATTGACAATAAAATGCTTAATTAAGCAGCATATACTTAGATATTTTCTATTTAGCAAGCGTCTTAGACCTATTTTTTCAATGATTTTGGAGGTGAGTTTAAGTAGTAATTGAACTTTTTTAATAAAACTCTCTAATTTACGTTGTCGTTTTATACAGTTTTTTTATTGATAAGTTTTTTCTTGTATTGCTTTTTATTTTTTTTATCAGCCGATTTAAAATATTTTCTACAGATATGTGCTGTTCCACACGCGATCCACTGTTTTTTTCATCTCGGGGGACACTAAAATCTAAGCGCATCTAGCACTTTTGCACAAAAACAAAACAAATTGTTTGGCATTTGGTTTTTCAATTTATTTTATTTTAGGAAAGTTGAAAATATTTTTCACAAGAAAATAATAAAAATGAATTTCATTTGGGTTGACGCAAATGACAAATTTTGAAAAAATATCAACCAATACAATTAAACCAATTGTCAAATAAGCATATTTACATTTTTTGTTTTGCTTAGTTGGATTACTGTATACTGTGGATACAACTACAGTCGAAGATATCACAAATAAATGTTGAACCCGACTGGTGACGGTTAAGTTAATCTGAACTTTGACCCATGTGCGACGCGCCTTAAGCGTCTCCAATCGGGACCAAAATTTATATGTGATATCTTTGGCCGGTAATATGATTTTTTAAAGACCACCCTAATGTACATACATACAAGTATAAAAATCGTTAAACAAATAGAAAAACGAAAATACCTCAGCAACAACTTTCATAGATTGTATAGCACGTACATACATACATACATATGTATCTCGAGTCTATGGTTATCACTTGTATTTAATCGTATGTTATGGCGGCGTCTGTCCACTACCTGATTGCTGATAATTATTGCTGCTGTTGTTGCCAGTTGCCATTTTTTACTTTATTCGCTGCTTTATTGAGCATTAAAAATGCCATAAAAATTCCTTAGCTATTTTTACCGATGACGAACGCGCCTATATTTTTAATAGTAAATTAAAAAATATTAATGAATAAATAATCAGTTAAAATAAAAATATTTTAAGCTTAGTACGCGAAAGTATTTCGTTCATATACATATGTACATACATATATGTATAGCGCAACTGAAACACACACACACATACACTGTCGCGCATTTCGTCCGTTCGTCGGTGCGTATGGGTGTCATTATTGAAAGAAGATCACGCCATTTTATTCATGGCCGCATCAAAAGTGGATTTATTTAAGAATTCGTTAATATTTGTTTAGCCACATATACGACTACACTTTTTCATTTGTATTTTTCTGCTTTTGCTTGCAATTTTCAGCGGTTTTTGTAATTCGTTTCCCTGTTTATTTATTTCACATATTATATTTCAATTCTCTTTTGCATTGCAGGCATTTTTAGGTGTCTTAATTTGCGTAACTTTATTGAAAACTCAAATTTATCTTCATTATATGAAAAAAAAAAAATATGAATACAACTGCGCATTCATATCAAATACGGACACCCGTTTCAAGTGTAGCGACGGCTCAACTTTCGCTGACATCGTACATTTACCTAAAAGAATTCTTATTTTTCATAATTTCTTATGCACATGGCTTTTTGGCTGGCAGAAAGCGAAAGGCTCCATAAAGCTGGACATTAATGTTTATTTTTAATCAAAATCACACGTGTAAACAAAGAGGTATTTCCACGTCACAGTCAACTAAAGGCCGATCATATGCAGCTCATTGACGAGTTAAAAGCACAAAAAAAAAAATTAATAATTTTAGCATTTTCGTGACTTTTAAAATTGAGTCCTTTTTTTCAATGTCTTCGGCAGAAATCACTGCGGTCTCCTATTATAGTTGACTATGAGCTCCCCTGAAGCTAAGTATGTATCACGCCATCCTTTATGGCGCATGTCATTATTATTTGACATTTGAGTTTGTTTCAATTAATTCAGTTCTGCAAGATATTTACCTTAAATTTCGTTTAACCGAGAAAGAGACTAGCCTTTAAAACTATTCATATTTTCCATACAAAATGAATTAAGTTTACGAGAGATTATACATGGGCATTTCCAGCAGAAGGTCTACCGCAAAAAAAAAGTAATATATCTAGCGTATTTATGGGCCAATTCGGCTGCTTTTTATATTATATAGATACTGTTTATGTAAGCAGAAATATTTTTGGGTTCAAATTTGTCACGTGTAGTTGGAATAGATAAAATAAAAATAAGATATACCTTCGACATAAAATTCATGTTTTATTTGCGTTAAAAATTCCTTTAAAATCAACAATAAATTTTTAAGAGGAAATTTATGTAACATTACGTCACGTCAGACAATTCGGCTGATAAAAAAAACAGGAAAGATTTTACCATTCAAAAAGTTGGAAAATTGACCTTAAATATTTCAAATGCTACTATAAAAAAATTGTATAAAAATAATCTTGCCCAATCCAAAGAGTTTTGCAATTGTGTAGCCGCACATATGTTTGCTTATAGCTTTAATTCTCTACTATAAATTGTTGTCATTTTTTTACTGAATAAAGGGCTATTTAATTACTATGCCAGTATGGAAAAACATTTTTAAAATTTCCATTTTTTCATTCTATTTTTTAACATTTTGTCATACATACATATGTCACGTCTCGTCAGATTGGAAATGCCCATATATACATTTTAATACTTAAATACTTTGTAATAATGGATATGGAATTGCTTCTGTAAATAAATCACTTTTTATATATAAGAGAAAAAATTGTTAAATATGCACCCCATCTTACACTCGCTACCGTGGCCACCCCTTAAATCATTATGCAATTTTCAAAAAAGAAATGCTTGAATATTTATTTCTTCGAGACAATTTACAGCAATGACAAAGTACTTTTTCAAGCGACAGAAATAATAAAAAATATTTCTTGAGATTTTTCTTGAGAGCTGGATACTAAGCTTAAGAGAATACATTTTTTTCACTTACCAAAAAAATCTTTTGGCATTGTGGCATTTTTTCTGGAACTCCATTATATTAAAGATGTTTGTAAGTCAATTCACTTAAACCGAAAACGAATAATATGTGCTTTTGTATGTAGATTAAAAATAACAATTTAATGTTTGCATTAACAATTGACGTTATCTGGGTTTGGACACACATATACATGCATACATACACAAGCGATTGTAAGCAGCAAATAGTTATTTATTTCAAATTGATAAATAACAAAAAAACACTTGTTACCAATATTGGTGATAGCCAAAGCTCGCTTATTATCGGCAATATTATTTGCAATTTTTTCAGTTACCCACAAACGCTTGACGTTTATTTCCTAATAATTAAAAATTATGATATAACATCTGTCAAATGCTTAAAAAAATGCTCATCTACAAACATTCGCAAGTACATACGCCTGTACATATGTATGAGCACGTTGTGTTTGTTTATTTTTACGTAAAACCATTTCATGTGCACCGTCAGTTGTTTGACGTACGTACGAGTACCTGCGATTTTCTACCGCTTTTGCTTTTTATTTGAAGCTCAGAAATAATTGATTTTTTTTTCATTGCATTATCGTTATTATTATTGTTTAAAGGCATTCCAATGGCAAAATATTTGCACAGCTTTTTGTTGTACTTTTGTTAAGCATTTCTTTCAAGTGCTGTCAATATTGAGCAGCTACGACTTTGCGGAATAATTTACAATCTTTCAGCGTTTTTTAAATTAAGTGATCCTTAGAGAAAAACAAACCATAAAAAGTTCTTAGCAAAAAGAGAAAGGAGCGTGCAAATAAACAGGAAGCTATTTTACACTTATCTATGTAAATTGCATCCCCTTTTAGTCTACCACACTTTCTAAATATCTTATATGTAAATTAAATTTAGCACTAAATTGGTATCCTTTAAGACGACTTTAGAAAATAAATAAGCAATTATATAAAAAAAAGCTATTTTTTACTATAGAGATGTTAGTTTGTAGTTTCTCACCAAAACAATCAAACCGAATATTTTTGTATATAGGACATACCCCATTGAAATTATAAGTGTTTTCAACAACACTTAAGTTGCAAACCGAGCAGTTTACAGAAGGAAAATCAGACTCTTAGCGTAAGCAGAATAATCATCGTTGAAGTAGGTAGAGTCGATATGTATCAGGTCCGTGTAAAGATCATGCGACCTAGACTGGTGTGCACTTTCGGTGTAGTCAGCAAACTCTTTATGAATGAATTCCTTTATTAAAATAGGAATGCACAGTTGAAGCGATGCCGGGGTGAAATCCGACTGAGGATCTATATTAACACTTTCATAAAATTTATTCCACTTTCTGATGCATTAAGAACCTTGTCGCACTATCACCTCGGCTATGATGTGAGGCAGTCTATTTGGCGTCAGACTAAAACAACGTGCAATATAAAACATGAGGGTGCATAAGTTATGGCAGAATAGAGAACAAAAACCTGATGCGAGGTGCAGCATATATTTTGGGGTGTCAGATGTGAGAAATATTAACTTTTTTATAAAGAAACCCTGAAGTTTATCTACGTACTCAAACTTATCAACTCGTCAAATTTGCGCAACATAAAACTTAATGGACCTAGGCGCAGAATAGGAAATTTTCATCTTTTTTGAGATGCAAATGCGAGGCTTATTTATATATTTTAGACATGTGGCATTTACCGCAATTTTAGCCTCTGCCAGTTTTGCATCCAAGTGATTTATAAAAGTGAGTCTGTAGTTTAAAAGTACACCCTAGCATTTGTACCCATTGACACTCTCAATGGTTTCGATTCCATAATTTCAACGACACCCAGACGGAATCCTACAACATTCCCTGAAAACTAATATATTCGATTTGGCGAGGTTATCTATCAATCCACACTGCGTACTATAAAAGTGATCTATGTACATAAGGGTGGCCTTAAAATGAGATTTTAAGTCTTACCCCCTCAATCGGTAATACCACGGTCAAAGATACCACATATAAATTTTAGTCCCGATAGGAGACGGATAAGGCGTGTCGCACAGGAGTCAAAGTTCAGATTCCCCTGTGGAGACTAAAAAAATCTAAATTATTA
>JAPVRG010231025.1:0-11890 GCA_029783565.1 Rhagoletis cerasi | reverse complement strand
TTATTTAATTTTTAGAAACTTGTTTTAATAATTTTTCTATTTTTTAAATTTATTTTTTTTAATTTTCTTTTAAATTTTGGCTTTTATTGTGTTAAAAAGATACATATTTTTTAAATGTAATTTAATTTTTAGAAAGTCTACTTCATAAAAAACAAACAGAATAACGCTAAGACCTCCTCGCCAGCAAATCTTTCAAATAGTCTTTCACAAGACAGTTGACAGTTGATTTGAAAGAGAATTGCCCTGTAAATATGTATGTAGTTTCATGGTATAACTGATAGGTTTAGATTGCAAAGGGTGTACCAATAACGATAAAAATCGAATAGCATATACAGACGGCAACGTTAATAATGATCTGATCCAAATTGTACCCTGAGAGACGGCAGTGCCACGAATTAAGCGAGCTGCAAGTTCGTGTGTTCGAATCCCGTGGCCAGTAGTTTTATTAATTTATATATATTTTTTAGTTCCTTTATTTATTTAAATTTTTTTTTATTTAATTATAGTTGTTGTGTACTTTTTTAATTAATAAAAATTAAACTCAAAAAAATCGAAATAACTTGAAATACTAATGTTAAACAAAATAAAACAAAGTATACTAGAGTTAAATAAAATATATAAATATAAAAAAATAAAAAAACAAAAAATAAAAATTAAAAAATTTAACCGTTTTGGGACCTGTTCAGGACCACTTCGGCACTATTTGAGGACTGTTTTGAGACTAGTTCTGGAACATTTCGAGAATAGTTGGGGACTATTTCAGAACTAGTTCGGAATCATTTTGAGAATGGTTCAACACTATTTCGGGACTAGTTCGGGACAATTTTAGTACTGTTTTCGGACTAGTTCGGGATAATTTGGGGACTAATAAGGCACGATTTCGGTATCGTTTCAAGACTTGTTGGAGATCATTTCGGGCTTTTCGACAGTTCCGCGGTCGTTTCAAAACTATATCAGTACCATTTCGGGCCCAGCTTGGAACTAGTTCGGGACACAGACACATCAAATTTCACGAGTACCTGGTACAAACGACTTTTTGTTTAATGATTCCAGTGAAAGCATTCTAATATTGGCGGCTTTAAATTAGTTATCAATCGTATTTCATTACAATTTACTTTGTTTAACTTTTACTGATCCTTTCATACGATAAGCAAGCAGCGGTTATTGACCGTATCCTTTCCACTTGGGCAGATATACGTATTACAAAGCGGAATTGAGACAAGGACCAGTTGACGTTATATTTAAGTTTGCCATATACGCAATTCAAAGTACTTTTTAGGCTATCAAATACCTATGCTTACATGGTCTGGCTTTGGTTTTTACAGTAGATTTGTGAGCGTGCATATGCATATCTATAAATTCATACAGATAATGACTGCATGCAAATGGATATTTTATGTTTTACGATGCGCACGGGAAGAGAATTTTAATACAAAATTTGTAAGTTATAAATCAGCATTCATCCATATCAAATGAATGTAGCATAAAATAGCAAAGCTGTTATTCTCTTCATCTTTTCACCTGCATACAAACCTACTGTTTATGGAAATTTTTTAATTGAAAAAAAAAAAAACAGAAAATCAATATTTGCCATATCGCCCGTAGTACATATTTATATGATATACACGTGTAGTTAGATGGCAAGAAGAATGCATTGCCTGCTGTGAAGTGAAGGGAGAATAAGTTAGTCGTAAGTAATTTGTTTCTAATTCGATGGTAGTTACCAAATAAAAATCTACCTTCACTTTCTAAATGATGCGTGAAGCGCTAGAAATTAAAAATTTGTTCTGCACAAGTGCAGAACTTCAAAAGAAATGTATGCAAAGAGAGGTGAGATAAGATAAATGTTTACGTTAAACTCCTAAAAGTTTTAACTATGCTATTGCATGGAATTTTCTCTTTATCGCATATGCACGGCAGAAAGTCTCTTATGTTCTAATTAATAAGTAAATATGTGCTTTCAAAAATATTAAAAAAAAGCTGCTCGTTTCCCAAACCCTTTTGTCTCGCAGTAGTAGCGCAAAAGAAAGTCTCCCGTCCAATCTCTTTCTTAGAAAATATTTTGTAGATTTTGCAAATCTGCTAACATTTCTAGCAAGCGGCTGTCAGCTAAATAAAGACACTTATGTATGTACTTGAAGAGTGTTAACTGTTTATAATTTTTTTGCGGCTTGCACTTGCACGCTAATGTTAAAAAGCTTATTGGTTAATTTTCACTTAAAACTGTCAAAATGTCAAAAACATGATGAACGCGAAAACAAAGACAAGCTTAGCTGCACTTGAGCTGCTGTATCTGTAGTGCAAACATAGGAGAACGTCTTACGCGCTCACACTTGTGCACATCATGTATGTATGTGTGTATGTACAAATGCTTGAACAAGTACCTTCACTTTTGACTTTTGTCTTCACTTCTTGCAGATATATTCACTTTTTCTTTTTTAAATTTTTATTTTTTTTTTGATTTTGACTGCCACTAATGAGCCGTTTTGTAGTTGAATGAATGGTGGGTCAGTAGCCGCTGGCTGGCTGGCTGACCAGCTACCTTGCCATACGCTTTGCTGACATTCGCGTATCAAAGCCCGTTAGCTTGACGACCAGCACACCAAATCGGCCGAAAGATATTTAATGGGATTTGCACGCTTTTTTAATTGTGTCAATTGGGTATTGAAGTGAAGTGAGGCAGCAAATATAAAGTTGGATGAAATTATTTCTGAAAAAGATTGTATTGAATTGTCTGCATTTGGGCAGAACCTTTTTAGTCTAAAATATCCCTAAAGTATTTGAACTCCGTTGAGAAAGTCAGCTATACGCCAGTTGAGGAAAGTAGTTTAAAGAAGGGAGTTTTAGATTTCCTCGTGAAAAGTATCATCTCAGTCTTAAGGAATAAGAGGTGTCGCTAGAAACATCTCTAGTTATGGATCCGTATCCCACTTCTCAAAAAAAAAAATAGTTTCTTTTTCGAGAAGTTGTGAAGCATCTTCCTTCCAGCAGTCGCCGTTACATTCTCGTCTAGTCAAATTCTGGGTAGATATCGTTGAATATCGAGCGTATATTCTTTAAGGGATAATACTTTTTAGAACTTTGATAAAATTTTGAGAAATGCGGTCTCCAAGGATTCGCCCCATGTGTTGACTGGTAGAAAGATTTCACTGTTTAAGTTTTGACATACTTACATACATATCCATTCATCGATAAGTCTCTATAAAATCTTTAGATAAAATGAAGTAAGGCGTATGGCCCTGCCCCCTTTTTGGTTGAAAATCTACATTCGCCTTAGTCCACTCATGCAGGATGTTGACAAGTTTTTGGCAAGCTATAGAGATTTTTTTACCAGGTGGCACTAAATCTGTCGCAGTCCATTTTTTATTAGGATGTATCACTCTCCATACGAAAAAAAAATTGCTGCTATTTTTCCATAGAAATTATTAAATTTATTATATTGTAAGGCTTTTGCCAAAATATTTCCGAAAAATATTAAGAATAACGTGAGCTGGACCGATTTGAAAATAGCATCTCATTATTTTAATTCCGCTGATAAAATTGTTAAACATTTTTATGCAGATCTTTTAAGCTTAAACTCTTCTGGCGAATGAGATGATTTTTTGGAAAAAATATTTATTGAAACTAGTTTTATTTATAAAAACTCGAGTTTTGGGGGTATTTTTTTCAATATTTTGGCGGAAGTCTTAAAAAATAAATTTTATAATTCCCTTGGAAAAAATGCAACATTTTTGGGTTGGACACCTTAATTCCGAGCAATTTAAAGTACTCTTTAATTTTTTTTTTAATTTTATACGAATTTCGTCATTTCCAAAAATTCAAACCTAAATAACTCTATTCGAAAATGAGAAAACTGGCAACATTTTTTTTCTTATTTTTATATAAAATCACAGTAGAATCTTATAACATTTGATTTTTGACGGAGATAATAACTTAAAAAATAAAAGCCCTTAAACTGAAAAAAGAGGTAAAAAAAATGTGTTAAATCGGAATCCGTATTGCATTTAAAAGAAAACTAAAAGTGATGGAGTAAAAAGTTCTAATTCAACAAAAACATCTTTACTTTATGCCCTTTCTATTTATCAATTTTAATTAGCCGATCATGAGGATTCTTCACGCTAACGCTTGTTTCGTTCAACCGTCTACCAAACACCCTGTAAATCGAATTATATTTTTTCGCTCTGAAATAATGATTATTTTGCGAATTATTTTTTTTATCAACAATAATCATTGTTTAAGAGTTTTATTTTTTTGATCAGGAAAAATCATTATTTTTTGAGTTTTATTTCTTTTCACCAAAAATAAGGATTTTTTTGAGTTTTATTTTTCTGTTCGAAAATAAAACTTATTTCTTGAGCTTTATTTTATCTCTCAGAAATAAAAATTATTGTTTGAGTTTTATTTTTTTGTTTAACAGATCGAAAAACTCAAAACGCCACAGCGCTTTTATAATAAGTGTTTTGTGGTAAATATTTTTTGCATGCACTCGTCAACATATGCACTCAAGAATTATAACCAACTTATATGCATATATATGTACGTTTGTATGTATTAAGAAAAAAACATGCTTATCAGAAAAGGCGTTTTGAGTTTTTTGATCCGCCCAAAAAACAGAGTTGGGAGTAGTGCACTAAATTTCGAGTGTACTAAGTATTTTACTGTTTTGGAAAAAATAGATTTTTCACTATTTATCGCCAGCTTAGTGATAGTGGAAAATCTCTTCACTACCTCAAAATAATTTAGTGATAGTGCTATTTTGTTTCACCATAACTAAATTAACTGATAGTGAACAAATCGACACTACACTCAAATAGTGAAAAAAAATTTAAAATTTACTACATAAAGCTGCAAGAAAAATATTTTCACTAAACTTTCAGAAATTAATGCTGATGAAAATTTTCGAGCCAACAAATTTATATGCCGCATATATGTACATTAGACAGTATCGAAAAACAAATGTTTGCGTACACCCCTCATATGAAGTGTTTTTGAAAAACATTTGAAAAAATAATAAAAAAAATTTTTGTGGACAACCCTAGTAGTAGCCCAATTCCAATTTTTTTCGTATCTTCGGCATTTATAGTCGGATTTTAAAGTGTGATACACCAATGTTTTTGTCTCGATGAGGGAGTTTTCCTATGAAAGTTCATTGACTTCAGGTGCTCCATAATAAACAAAAAAAAACAAAAAAATTAAAATAAAAAAATAAATGCCAAAGATATGAAGGAAAATGTAATTGGGCGACTACTAGGGTTGTCAAAAAAAATTTGTATTATTTTTTTGAAATTATTTTTAAAAACACTTCATATGGGGGGCGAGCTTTTTTTATTTCGGCTGTAAGGCGAGACGCTCTAATGTACATATATACAAACATATGTATGTAAATATGTAACATCATAACTTAAGATCGGTGGTCATGAATGATGCTCATATTTTGAAGGCTCTGAGAGCTACATACTGTTACTCACAAGATTGAGCATACGGGTTTTTTTGTTAATATTCGCAATGTTTTACATGCTAAAAATTTTCTGTTAATTTTGTATTAAAATACGGCTTATATTTTGGAAACTGTGTACGAAAATTACGTAAAATCTTCAAAGTTCGTCAAACTTTAGTATAATAATGTGCAAATTTCAAATGTCTAAAACTTCGCGTTTTTTTTTTTTGAGAACTTTTTGAGTTATATGTAGAGTAATATGCGATAAACTGTAAAACACAATTTTTCAAGTTACTGAAAAATTCTGTATTCCAAAAAAATTAGTGTTGGACTTTTTTTAAACTATAAGTTTTAGTGAAAAAAATGTTGCACTAGGCTCAAAAAAAATTTTTTTTCACTATTCTACTATTAATTTTAGTGGAATTTTTTTTTCATTCACTATCACTATTGTATAGTGAGGCTGATATTTCACAATGAACCACTAAACACCAATAATAGTGTAAACAATTTGCATTATCACTAACTATTAGTGGAAACTGAACAATTAGTGCACTACCTCCAACTCTGCAAAAAAATAAATAAATCTCAAAAATTAATTTTATTTCTAAGGAATAAAATATCGCTCAAGAAATGAGTTTTACTTTCCTAAAATAATGATTACTTTTGATGAAAAAATAACAATTCACAAAAAAAAAACAGTATTGTAAAGCCAAAAATTAACATTCCAAAAATTAATTTTATTTTTGATCAAACAAAAAATATAACTCGATACATAATTTTTATTTCTGAACAAGACAATAAAGCTTAGAAATTTATTTTTACTATTGATCTTAAATTTAAAAGTCTTGAAATAATTTTTGAATATAAATTTTTTTGATAGGACTCATAATGATTACAGTCCCTGCAGGAAACTATTAGTGTCTATATTTGTGGGTTCTGGATTTCCCGTAAGATGCATTTTTATCTTTTAATGTGTAGATAAATAAGTAATTGATCTGATTATAATGATCCATTACGATTTAACGATTTCTTAAAAGTTCCTATTTGACGCAACTCCACAATAAAAGTAAACAAAATAAAGTTAGCAAAAAAACCAATATCTCACGCCACGTGACTATTGACCAAATAAATATTTTCGCAAGAAGTGCTGCCCACCTAATCGCCCACACACATACACGTACTAGTATACACTCAATGAATGTTGTGAACTCGCACATAATTTTTCATTTTTTTTTCGTTTCAACAAGCGTGTAAAATCTTCTTGCGCGTATATGTGTACAGCTATGCAGTGGTTGCGTGCTAAACGCGCGTGGCAATGTGCGGCGAATTGATCAGTATGTAATTGTTATTATTTGTAGTGAAGCAGTTTTTTTTAGTTTAGCCGCGGAATGCATGGCTACCAGAGTTGTAAGCTATCTGCTAGTAGTAGTTTGTTTTTGCAATTATTTGCTACATTGATTGTCGGCATATCGAATGAAAATCAAGCACACACCTTACGCTGCTAGCCACTGGCCGTCACCAAGTTCGCTACTTAAGTCTTTCGTTGCATTGGTTCCATGGTAGTATATATGTATGCATGTAGGTATGCACGCGTATAGTGTGTGCTTCTCAATGTGTTGGCGTTTTCTTTTACGAGTATTTGTTTTGCGTACAATAAGCGATTTTTTATGCTTTTTTATTTCTACAACGCTTTGTGTACGCTTGTCAGCTTGTTTATTACGTGGGATAATGGGAAAATATGTATTGATGATGTGCAATTTTCACCAATCACTTTGGGGCTAGCATCAGCAGCGCGGTGTTGGAGTGCGTACTCGCAGGTATAAAAAAAATACATAATACAAGCAAAAAATAATATCTATAATGCGGCGTGAAGTATTTAAAGGTCTTATTATTTTTGCACGTCTACTTAATATTGCGCAAATGTTTTTTGTACTTGTTTCAATATTTTTTGTTCAATATTTACACAGGCATTAGAAACGCTCACTTTCTAAAAGTAATAGTTGTACATGACCATGGTTAAAAATAAACAAGTTACGTAGCTTTTTTTGTTTGCGTAGGCGAGAGTAAAAGTAATGAGAAATTTAATAAATACAATTGAAAAATTGCACAACTAACGAGCTAACACAAATATGGAGCCGCAGGCCTTTGTTGCGGGTCAAGTGTTTTAGAAGACTTATATAGGATATTGAGTTCTTATTTCTACAAAGAAATGGTGTTGAATTTTAAGAGTAGTTACTTTGACTTGAGGTTTTAAATAAACGGTACATGTTGTAAGATAGGGTAAATTCATTAATTGTAAAATCATTGAGGTAAAGTTAAGTTTTCTGCCGTAATAGAAAGATTCGATCATCGAAACAGCGTTAGGAGCTAAATACAAGTAATTTTATTACATAAAACCCGCTCCTGTGCAAAAGATAACGCTACGCATCAACATGGCTTCCTTAATGTGCCTAGTACCACCGCCGTTTTTAATATGAAATACATAATTCGCGTAATTCGCGGTCTTAACCAAAACCGGCTCTCTTAGGGAACTATTCTCTAAGCGTGGGGCTTGTCAAATGCATTCGTCAACGTTTGTCACACCATGCTACTAAAAGACAATGAGACATCTTCCAGGACATTATCAGGGCCTAGAATGCGTCTCGGTAAGCAATATTCGTCAGTACTCTTTCATGATCTAACCACAAAGCCAAGGCAAATTATACATGCCGCCCCACAGCGTGCTGTGTGCTCCTCTATCTACAGCTGTTTAATTTCTAAATCTTTAAGCTTTCTCAGCCTGCTTTGCCCAAAAATAAAACGAATATTTCTCTGATCTTTCTCGCTTCTTCACTGCATGGAGCTTTTCATTCTACCCTACAAAATAAAAAAAAACTTTTTCTCTCATTTACAAATTTAATTGGTTTTAGATTTGTAATTAATTTATAAATATTTCTGCATGAAAGTGTATTTAAACACATTTTGTTTACAACCCATATTTGAATATTTTTCGTAATTCACTTATTTTGTAAACTCCAATTTTGTGACGGGTGGCAACCTTAAATAAATAAAAATGTATGAATCAAAGTTTTCTTTCTCTCACTCTTTTAGCTTTCTTAGTAATGATACAAAATTTTGTTTTACTTATAAATTTAGTTTATGTTAGATTTTTAATTAGGTGGCAACTCAATTTATAAATATTTCTGCATGATAGTGTAATTAAACACAATTTGTTTACAGCCCATATTTGAATATTTTTCATAATTCACTTTTTTCGTAAACTCTAATTTTGTGGCGGGTGGCAATCTTAAATAAATGAAAATGTATGAATCAAAGTTTTCTTTGTTACTTTTTACTTAAAAAAGAGTTTGTAGTTTGATACCAAATTGAAAGATTTTTCACAGATTCATAACGATTTTTGTTTTATACAAATTTTTGTAATAAATGCAATTTTTCACTTTTCAATAAATCAGTTTGCCTTTTTTATGTATTTGTATTTCCCCTCATTTTCACAGTATTCTTTTGTAAGGCCGCACCTTTTTAAATCATATTTCCGCCTACCAGCAAATGCATATTTTTGTAAACAAACCACAACAGTCCCCCATTGTTTCTATAACTAACTACGCCTACACTTACTAATAAACCAAAAAAATTTCCCCACTCAAAATGTTTTTCTTTTTTCCATTTTTTTTAATTTTTTGGCTTTTTTTCTAATTTTCTTAACTAATTTATTACAATTTTGTGGGTCTCCCTATGACTCCTCATTTTGCTTCCACTTACCGCTGCGACGCTGTTGTTGTAAAGTAGCCACCACATTGAATTTAATTAACCTTTGAAACTGTAGATAGTATGTATGTATGTAGTCAACTACTCGAATGGCGGGCGACCAAGCGAGTCATCAACAATCTGACCAAGCATCATTTGGTCGGCCACCTTGCGCAGGTCTGCTTGTAATATAGGTTAATGGGAATATTTAAGTGTTGAATTTATCACGTATTCATACACACTTGCATACATAAATACATAAATGCATATACATACATATAAGGGAATAAAGTAATACGATGGTATTACCGGCATTTACTTTGTTGTTCTCACACAATTCGTTCCCTTTCGCGTTGTTATTGTTTATTTATACTTATTTGTGCTGTTTGTAAAGTTGTTACCGATATGGTTATTAAAGTGTATAATTAAGAAATTGAATGTAAATGCGATAAAAAAGACAGGTAGAAAAGTTTATTGTAATATTCCGATCAGTATCATGAAACAACAAAAAACTGTACATAATTGAAGCGAAAAAAATAGGAGAGATGAACGCAGGAGATCAACAAAAGCACGAAGTTTCATTTATCTTCACAAAGCAGGGCAAGTGTAGGTATTCAGCAAAAGTGTTACAATGTGGAGCAGCTTGTAATGATAGGAACATTAAGTTCAATTTACATATAACCCGCAGAGCAAGCCAACGAAATGGGGCGCCACACTTACTGCATACAAACATACGAGTGAAATGTAGATACGAGCAAGTGGTGTACCTTTTTCGCCTGCAGCTTACAGAACTTTTCGTAGTTTTAACAGAGTGGAGGAAAGCGTAGAGGCTATAACTCGCTACCGGAATTTCGTTTTCAAATATTTAGCATATTTACATTAGCGCAATTAAAAGGTTTGGAACGTTGGTTTGGAAAATTTTGGGAAAAAATTTTAATGAATGCAGTATGTAGATACTTGTATGTTTGTATGTTCGTTGAGGCCAACTCACCAACTTAGATCAGCAGTTAGGCCACTAGTTTATGCGGGTGAGTGTCACGGTTCAAAACCACATGAGTTTGAAAAAGGAGGCTGATGAGGATGTATGGTGATCTGCGAAATAGTAGCTATAACTCTTAAATTGTAAAATACAGGTGTGTTTTCCAGGGACCGTAACGGTTATGACCTTTGTAATCAAAATCATAATTTCACCGTTATAAACATAATCGTTATTTTATGATTTTTATTTTTTCGATGAAAACATAATCGTTTTTACTGGTTTTTGTTTTTTCGATCATAAAAAATTTAAAGCGGTCATAAAAAGCATACTCCGTTATAACGGCTAAAAATTATCAAAAAAACAAAAATCCAAAATAACGATTATTTTGTGATCGAAAAAATAAAAATCAAAAATAACGATTATATTTTGATTAAAAAAATAAAAATCATAAAATTCAACGATTATTATTTTTTTCGATTGTATTTTTTTCGATCAAAAAATAATCGTTATTTTTGATTTTTATTTTTTCGATCATAAAAGATTTAAATTGGTCATAAAAAAGTAGTCTCCGTTATAACGGTTAAAAATGGTCGAAAAAAAATAAAGATCACAAAATAACGATTGAATTTGACCGAAAAAATAAAAATTCAAATTTAATGATTATTCTTGATCGAAAAAATAAAAATCATAAATTAACGATTAAATTTCACTGAAAAAATAAAAATCTGAATTTAACGACTATTCTTGATTGGAAAAGAAAATTCAAAAAATAACGATTTTGCAATTATCTAAAAATAAAAATCATGATATTTAACGGTTATTTTCGGACCCTGATTTTTTCATCAAAACTTTTTCATAAAACTGGCCACACGCGTGGGGTTCGATTTAACATTCTGACTTCAAATGTAACAAAAAAGGAAATAAAATAGGGATATTCTTAAAATATTGCAAAGCCATTGAACGGTGCACGGATTGCACGGTAAAA
The DNA here is from genome assembly GCA_029783565.1 of Rhagoletis cerasi. Classification (NCBI taxonomy): domain Eukaryota; kingdom Metazoa; phylum Arthropoda; class Insecta; order Diptera; family Tephritidae; genus Rhagoletis; species Rhagoletis cerasi. The sequence goes on along the minus strand of JAPVRG010231025.1, from coordinate 745 downwards.
ACCGGGTTGTCTGTGGGAAAGCTTTGCAAGACTTCGAGGATCCTCCTATTATGTCACCGAAAATATTAGATTTTATTTAAAAGTTGCTTATTATCTCGAGGTTCCAGAGCATTAATATCAAATATAAAAATAAAATATCAATTAAAATACAGCTTTGTTTAATTTCTAGCACATCGAGATTTATTAAATTTTTTTGATGAATGCATGCATTAATGCCGAAAATTAATTAACTTAGTTTTAAATTTTTACTTAAAATAACAGGTATAAGTTAAAAATACCTCTAAAAAGATTAGGTTAATCACTGAGATTTATAGAAATTTTAAGTTAACGCTAGTAATACGTGGCAACACTGAGAAAAATTAAAAAATTAGTTTTCTCGGAAAATTTACGTGATGAAATTTTTTCATTATTTTTTTGTATCTTAGTAGGTAACTAATACCTTCCCAAATTGCTTATTTGTTTTTAAGGGGAAAATCATCGCAACCATATATGTAATACTTCTATATTGCCAGTGCCGTATGCTTACAATGTGTTTATATTCTGAAATCAAAGAGAGACAACATATTACGATTTTTGCGTCAGTTGTAGAATACGTGTGTACTTTTAAACTACTACACGGAAAAAAGTGTCAAATCATCACAGGGGCGGCTCAATGAATTTAATATTTTTTTGGCCACTTTTTACGGTAAATTTTTGAAACCTTTCGCTATAATGATATCGAATACTGGTGCTCATATGCATGGAT
>JAPVRG010231018.1:0-10218 GCA_029783565.1 Rhagoletis cerasi | reverse complement strand
AATATTTAGTATGAAAAATTCAGTTTTTATGGGAACTGCCACGCCCCTTCTCCAACAACGCCCACTTTTCTCCATGCGTAGGTGATTGTTTTATTATAGTATACAGTATGAAAAATTCAGTTTGCATGGAGGTGCCACGCCCCCTTTTCCAATAAGGCCCATTTTTTTTACATGGGGATGCATTTGTCTTCATATCGAGCCCTAACCGCCAAAATACCGTAATCGAAATTTTTTCAAAATTTTCTTTTTCATGCAGAAATGCTCCCAGATCATCTAGATGTATTTCTGCATCAAAAAGAAAATTTTGAAAAAAATGGCGCTTGCGTTATTTTGGCGGTTACGGCTCGATATATCTCCATATCAAGTTCCAGTACTCTAGCGCAAATACTTCCAGAGGTATGCTGTATGAAAAATTCCGTTTATATGGGAGGTGCCACGCCCCTTTGTCTAATCGAGATAAATGCTATCCTATTTTTTAAGTTGGACAAAATGACAACAGTGTGCAAAATATTGTGATTATCGGTTGAGTAGTTAAAGCGTGAAAGCGTAACAAATAAACAAAGTCACTTTCGCATTTATAATATTAGTAAGGATTGCAAAAATTAAAATGCCTTGCTAATAATGCGAATAATATGAGAGAGTAATATGAAAAATAACATACAGCCCGTGACAAAACGATACGGTCACCCGGTTTGGGCTATTTATTTATTTATTTTTCTTTTCAAATTTATTTTAATTATTTTATTATAAAAGTGTAGCTCATTGTCTAACAAAAACTATATAAATCCAAACTTCAAACTTTGTACAGAAATTTTAAGAAATCAACAAAGTTTCCTAAAAATTTCACCGTTTTTTTTTATAGATCTTAGAACATTTTTGAGTATGCGAATGCCCATTCAGTTTTCTTCCTCATAAAATAAAATGCGAAAATTCGTTGTGAAAGAAAATGCTAAACACTGTCGAAAAAATTTCAAAAATCAACGGTATTTTGTAGACATTTGAAACTTGCACTTTATTATATTAAAATTGAATGGACTATAAAGCTGCATGCTAACAACTCTTTATATAAACTTTTTTGGTGTTCTGAAAATTTGTTACATTTTTCTAATTTTTGTACAAAGTTTCAAATTTGGATTTTTGTTAGAGAATGCGCCATATTTTTGTAAAAAATAATTAAAATTAATTTGAAAAAAATAAATAGCCCAAATCGGGAATCATTTTGTCACAGGGTGTATTTTCTCACCCATTCCAAAAATTCTTAAAATATATATTTTAGTTACAATTAAAATATATTAAAATCTTTTCTGTGTTATTTTCAGCTTCATTGGTATTTAAAGAAAAAAAATCGTAAATCACTTTGCAAAAACAACAAAAAATACCGTATATTTTATAGCTGCTGTTGATAGCTTTAACGAGTTGTCAACAAGCAATTCGCAAAGCTCCATCAACGTTTTGATCATAAAATTAAAACACAAAAAAAGCGAATAATACAATCAGTGCAAAAAACAAAAGAATTATTGAAATAGCAGCATGAAAAAAGAACTCAACAATAAATGTATTCTCAGTCACAGTTGTCAGCGCGCGGGTTTGATTTTTATGACATCTTTAGTGACTGCAATTTTTTATGACCGCATTCTGCAGCCGTTAAGTGGCAAAAAGTGTGTGTGTGTGTATTATAGTTATATTTTGTGCTTATTTAATATTTTTTGCAATTTTTTAAATTGTTTATCTTTCTTTTGTTTATTATTATATGAAATCTTTTAATATTTTCATGCCACTAAATCAATCTTTTAAATATTTTTCGTTATGCTCATTAAAAGCAGCAGCTAGCTACTTATTAATTAGCATACGCTAAGCGCATGAGAAATCAAATGCAATTAATACCATTTTTTTTGGTATCATATTTCCATTTAAATACCGTAATTTATTAGTTGTATTTTTCGAAACCCCATTTAATTTTGCTATATTAGCTATTATTTATGGACATTTTTATGTGAAATAAATGCATAATTCACTTTAAACTAAAAGTATTTCGCCGGCTTGTATTCAAACCTCTCTATCTGCAATTTTAAAAAAAGAGGAATTCTCATATAAAAATCCATCTAAGCCTTAACTGCAAACGATGATGTTAATACTTAGCTTGTATATTACTTATTAGAAGAATTGACTATTGAATTGCAAAATTAAGATTAGCAACAGTGATGACAGTTAAGTCCCAGATGGGTTCTAACATCAGAAAGTACTTTTTGCGAAAACTGCTGATAGAGCGTATTGAATATAAGTCGTCGATTTAGTATTTAAAAAGACCATAAATTCCAAAAAATAAAAAGAAATTGTGTTCAAATGAAGACAGATACATATTTAGATAGAGTATTATTTGCTGTCCCCCTTGCACCTTATAACACTCCGCTCATTCCTAGCTCCCTTAGGAAATCCAAAAAGTTATTTGGTAGCGGCTCAGAATTTTCAACTGGATTGTCACAGAGACGACATAAATCGTTAGACCAGATCGAGAAAGCTTGTCATATATTTTCCTATTGGATGCCCCCAGATCCTTGGTTCCACTACTGTTCTCTGTTTGCTCTCTCTTTCAGTGTCACTTCTTATCTGGAGTCGTAATTTTTGCACTTAGGATTCGCTGGTTTTATTCATTTTAACGATTAAAAGCTGTGTGCGTGTGAATGAATCTTGATTCCTTTCTCTGTTTCACTTGTATGCTTGCCTTATTTTTGTTGTCGCTGATACCGGAGGCTTTTCCTCTCTTCGGCTTCCAGTCGCAGTCGTGCCACTTATGCCTGACTCTTCAGTATGATGGGCTCAGACACCGTGTGAAATATTATTTTCTCATCAAACGTCTCTGGGTAGCAGGACCTCAGATTTCTCTGCCGCCAGTTCTAGGCTGTGTGCTTTTTGGCTTCTTATTATGACATGGTGGAGCTCTTCAGTTGCTTTGTACCTTAGGACCCGGTTTCTTAGATAATTGCTCCACATTAATTTTTAGGTATAGAGGAATTTAGAAGCGTTTCTCTTGTGCATCTACTATACATAAGGGTCAATCCGTGTCAAATCGACCAATCGTTGAAATCGACAATTTTTGATTAGAATGAATTTTGTTCAGAACTTTTTTTTATCATATAACAAAGAGCTGCAAGGAAAAAATTTGTTCGAAAGTTTCAAAATTTCAAAAAATGTGATATTTGAGGCTCTATAAAAAAATATATGTATTTTAAAAAATTCCCAAAAATAAAAAAATTACAGAATTTTGAAATTAAAAAAATCGTAAAAGCAAAAACTTATAAATTTTTGGCTCAATTGTTTTTTATAAAATACCTTTAACTGATCCTAAAAGATTCTAAAATTTCAAGGTGTTTTGTTTTTTAATTTTTTATTTTTTTTTTTCATTTTAAAATTCTGTAATATTTTTTATTTTTCGAATTTTTTTAAATATATTTTTTATATATATGCCCTTTAAAACCCGATTATAACCATTTTCGCAACTATAATAGTTTTTGAGATATTCAAAAAATAAACTTGCGAAATCTCGGTAATTGTAAAACTTAAAATTTCGCATAATTTTTATTAAAAACTTTAATTTTTTCCTTTGGCAGAACTTTGTTATATGATAAAAGAAAAGTTCTGACCAAAATTCATCCAAATCAAAATTGGTCGAATCCAACCATTGGTCGATTTGTCATGGATTGACCCATAAATATTTACATGCATATTTGTCCACTTTGCGCTGTTGAACGCGTTCCCTACATCTAGAGTTGTAAGTATTACACCGCGGTGGCATTCTCATTGTGCTGCCGTTACGGATTCAATAGCTGCGACAGTTGATTGGGTGATAGTTCTTCAGCATTGTCGATTGCTGTTACGAGACGAGGTTTCAGTAGCCGCACCAGGAGCTTGCCACCTTACCACCTGGGACCCGAAAAGATTTATTCATTATGTTGACTATTTCTCAGGCGTTTAGATGTGGATTCAAGCTGTCGAGTTTTTTCATGACAAATTTGTAGTTTGTTTTCTAGCTAAGATGAAGGTATTTTTTTTATTTAATTTAATTTTATTAAATTTTGAGTTTTCATCTATCAAAAATTTATTTTAATCCAATTCTTCTTTCTGTTCTCTTTCTAGGTAAGTTCAAAAAAGGACCCTAAAATACTACTTTACAATTTTTCCACGTAAGTTTTTCTGAGAAATAAATATTTTCCTCTTCCGCACTGTGCTTACACAAATAGAGAATTAAAATTAAATTGTTTGCTCTGCACAAGAAAGTTCAGCGGAATATACACGCAAAAAAATCAATAAAGCTTGCCTGCCTGCTGACCTGGCGTGCTGCTGGGTGGTCCACAGTTTCCATCAGCACTCCTACAACACTCACTCATTCATACAAGCATATGTACGTACATAAGTATGTATAAAGCTAATGTTGAGTAATTAAGATTTTCAATTAAAATCGCTTTTAATTCTTAACAATTTTTTGTTTATCACTCGCAAAATCGTCAATGGGAAATTTCGCTCAATTGTGCTGTTGTGCGCGGCTGATTGGCTGAAATCAACGTAATTACTGAACATTTGTTTCATATTCAGTTGCAATTAACGTATGGATGTTTGTGATAGAGAGGCACCAGGTCAGCTGGATGGCAGGGGAAGATAACTTTTATCCACGGCATACAATATAATTTTAGTAGCGGTGCACCTACATAAATACAAACACACTATCGTACATATTTGATGGCATTTGCGTTTGACTCATCTTGAATAGCCGCAATTTCGCATGCAATTAGCAGATCCGGCTACAGACCCTGCTTCGTTGCATCGCAGTGCACCTACCTACATATACATTTCCACAAAGAATAAAGAGGGGAGGAATGCTTATAATCAGTCGCTCTTAATTAAACATTATTGAATAGTCGTTTGCGTACATTGGCTTCGGACATTAGATTGGGGTCAATATGGGATTTACGTTAATTAATCCCTTTGTGATGCAAAATTGATTGATGGAGCCAAATGGTTATTTTGGAAATTTGGTTGACTGATTGACGGTCATAATTAGCATCTTTCGCATTGGAGATACATGGATAAAGTATTTGATTTGCGAAGATTAAAGGTGGAATTTTTTAGATTAAATGTAAGTTCGCATCAGTTAGGGTCGAGTCTGGATAGTAGGACTTTAACCTTCTCCAGTATCCAGACCGCATTTGTACCAAAATAATGCGGATATCTTGAGGCAACTGGCGATGACGACAATCACGGGCCACAAATGATGTGGTCCACTGCCGATGTGTCCGTAGGCGTGAGCAGACTCTGAGGTGTCTCCACCCATTGCAAGTGTTGCATTTGACCGAGGTGGAGTTGTGGTGAAATCGTCTCTGGCATACACAGCATATATAAGTTTCTGGCCCAGGGTTTGGCTCGATGTCAGCCCTGAGCAGAAGGACACGTAGCAGATTTAGCCCCAAGGACGAACAACTTCCGACACACTTCACCGACCTAAACGGAGTTAGATCGCCGAAACAAGAGCCCTTGGTAAAACCCGAGTCATTGCGGTACGTAGAACCGGCTGTCGTGGGAATGTTGGTGAAGGTGGTTCCGGTATCTATCTTACATAGTCATGGACCTCGTCCTTCACTTCGTAGAGATGTATTCTCTCACCGCATAGGAAGAGGTTCTGCTTCTAACAACTGCCTCTTCGGATGCACACATCGATAGCAGCCGACCAGGAACTACTTGCTCAGTATTTGTTGATCCTGCAGCTTCGTCCACTGCCTTCTCCCGTTGGCAGACTGGGACTGCATAGTTTAGAACCGTTGCTTTGTACTTAGTTAGCAACGAAGTAGGCTTTCTAATATAATCCCTAGAGCTTCCAGGTTCATAGCCAGAATTGAAGTGTCATCTTTCCCCCAGGTGGTGAAGATGGTTGCCGTAGATTTCGTTGGGTTAGGGGTTAGGCTCAGTGTGAAGAAGCGGGCAAGACTTCGAACTCAGCTAATTAATTTCATTGCTGGCGGCTAACATCGAACAATCGTCAGTGTCTTAGACCAGCGAAACTCCCCAGGGGAGTTTATTTTTCTCTGTTTCGATGTTTGATCTCGAAAATGTTATGTCGCTCAGAAAATTCGCCGTTCATAGTTTGCAATGCTACTAAATCCCTCATAGGGTTGGTTGCGGTTAAGGCCATGAGTTATCTGAGTAGTAACAGGACTGTTGTTGGCACACTGTTTAGATCGGCGAACCCTTTCTTACTTCCTTCTTATACCTTTGTGATAGCTGGATTCGATAAACGTCCATATCTGGATACTTTGGTTGAACTTTTAAGGCGTTATTGGATTAAGAGTCTTCAAAACTGTAGTAGGTCGCCTAGGGAGCAACAATTTGAGTTCAAGGAGCTGGCTTTAGGGATAAAAGATGATTCTTGCCGGAACATTTCAAATAAAAAAATACATTCAGAGGTTTGCCATTGTCTGCCGAGGGGCGACCGCTGTTAGAAAAAAACTTTTTTTTGATCTTGCACGGACCAGGATTGAACCCTGAACTTACCGAGTGGTAGTGCGCACCTTAAACCACTCAACCACGGCGGCCGTTTTATTAAGCTTTTTCTATAGATATGTAGTTGAGAATTGCAATCGTTTGAATTGGGCGAAAGAAATATGTAATAAACAGAAAACCCACACCGCCTAAATGCACACCACATTCTTGCTTGGTAGCGGTCCCACATCGAGTAAATGAAAATTATTTTGCTAAATTTTTGTGAAGCTCTATTGCCAGGGGCATTAAATTATATTACCAAAACTTTATAGTTTTTTTACGAAACTGAGTATATAATTCGAACACTACAAGTGATTCACCAAATGTTTTCTCATGAATTGTACTATCAATGGTTCCACTTCATTTGGCTGCATTTTTTAGGTTACTCAAAGCGGTTTATCTTGACACATTGTCCAAATAAAAACAAATACAATCCGTTGTAACTCTCACCTCATTACCACAGCGATTACTCATCAATACAAGCTATAAAATACCATACTTGTCAACATTAAACATTTAAAAATCCATGAACTATAAATTTTCGCATCATTAAAACGACTTGCTGTGCAAAGTGGTATGAGAAAACTACAAATATTGTTGTTCAGTAAGGAATGAGCCAAAAAACCAAAAAAAAAAGTAAACAAGCAAGCAACCAAATCAATTATACATGACTTTATTAAGGAAAAATCAGCAATTTGGATAAACGTTTATGGCCAGCCATTAAAATCGAATGTGTGGTATGTACATATGTACGATTAAGTAAAACGATACTGTGTACTACACCACGTCTCGATGCTCGATTCCAATACTCGGCTGGCTAAATAGAAATGTACAATCATACTTGTAAAACTAACTTGGCATGCGACTATAAATTAAAATTGCCATATTTGTGGAGAAGACAAGTTGCTGCGGTGGCGATCAGTGCTTAGGTGTTTTACAGTCAGCAGCGAACGAACGATGGCGATCGCGCGAGCTAGAGCTCGAGCTTGAACTAGGCGTAAGCGGATGCGCGCGATCGTTGGTTTGTGGGAGGTAGGGGACGCAATCTTTGCGCGCTCGCTTGTACGCTTATCAATATTGGTGTGAGAAATCTCGCTGAAATGCTTAAGCTACTACAGATCGATCGCAATTAGCAATAATGTTTTATGTGCAAAAAAATTACTTTCGATCGCGTTACTGATCGTGTAGAGAGAGATTCCAATACAGTTTGGTGTTAGTCTCGGCTGTCTGCTGATGAGAAATTGCGCGGCCACTTTTTCCACTCATTACATAGCGCAAATATTTACAAAGCTAGCTACTTGAACAGGAATGATCTTTTGTTTGGCTTTAAAACTGAGTTGCAAATACATATTTCTTAGAAATACTCGTTATGTAAGTCATCAGCAGGTTTTCGTATCGTCTATTTCAAATATGTAGCTGCTCGCAAACAGTGCTACAACATTCATTCATGATTTCACGTCTGTCCGTTTTGTTTTTTTTTTTGTTATTATTCTATTAAATATTATGCTGTATTTTTATTTCTGTTTTTATTTTAACTATAACTCGGAATTAAATGCCTGTTTCGCTCCAAGTTATTGCTTGCTGGCACACATATCGTATTTGAATTTGTAGGGGTGTATGTTTTATGTTTGTGTGTGTGTGTGTGTGTATGGTTAAAAGGCGATAACTTCAAAACTAGTTTACCTTGTCATCTGTACAAATGTTTGTTTGGTCATATAAAACACTTACGTACAAGTATTCAAGTTGCTTAGATCTAATGCGAGATTCCAACTAACCAACCAACGCTTCGACATGCTACGACTGATCTACAAAATAAGTAGAAAAAATAAGTAATCGCAATAAAATTGAACGTTGTTGACTTGTTTATTTTTATTTTTCACACATATGGATATATTTTGTTGATTCTTTTACATGTCGACCAGCAATCCAAATGACAAAAAATGTATAAGTTATAGAACTCTGAACCGAGATAAATATTCACAACATATATCTGTCATTAATGGAAAAAAGGGTTCCCTTGGGTATTATCGAAGCAACAGGGTAATCAACGTAGTTATGGGCCTTACAAGTTACTATGAACAAGAAAATTCGCAATAACAATCATTAGAGCTCTAGCAGCCATCCATTAAATACAAAACAAACCGAAAATTCCTGTCTTAGATTGCCTGGTCAACCCAACTGCACTGCCTGATGAATTGACCGACTTCACTTCTAGTAGCTCCTGATAGATCTGCTACTGTTTTCGACCGCACATTTGCAAGGTTTGAAATTTAGACAGTTTCTTCACTATGTCCTCACTGGCAGCTGCGGCACATTCTATTATAGGGAATTCCTATACGTGCCGCATGTTTTCCTAGGGGTCGCCTTGATGGTTGTAGTAGCAACTGGTTACTTCTGTCCTTGATCTATTAAGCAGATCCGAAGTCTTTGTTCTGTTATAGTCACACCGAATTTCCCTTGGTACCTCGCAAGTCTGTATATCTTACCTCCTGTTTCTAGCCAGTCCAAAGAAATTCAGATTAATTTCTCGTTGAGTTATTCAAAGAATGCATCTCAGTGCATTTGCTTCAGACTCGCCCGAATAGGATCCTGCCTTTGCCAATTTATGAGCTCCCTCAAGAGAGAGAGAGAGACGACCATTGGCTGAGACACTTCTACAGCTTAAGTTTGGTAGCCAAATATGCTATTTCAGAATATATTGTTACTTTATTTTTGTTCCCGACGCTATTTACAGGCTTCAAAGTACCTCTAAATTTTTCTTGGATAATGTTTCTACTTATTCCGAGTCGCAAAGTCTGTCAGAGTAAACTCCCGCTTCTATACCACAGTCGATCTTGGATTCGTCGGTGTTACGAGAGATTTCCTCTATCAGCCATTCGATCTCTTCTCCATCCTCTTTTGGAAAGCAATCAAAGTCCATCGTCGTGATCGGACGTGTTTTTGCTGCGCTCCGTGTTTTATTAAATTTGTTCTTTTATTTAATGGTGTAAAACAACTAAAATTGTGCTAGAGACATTGACTCTGTTAGTTTTTTCCTATGTTATTTTTATTTAATTATATGGAACACTATGCCTTGTTTTTGTGGCAAAAGAGTTGATCGCTCCAAAACTTCAGTGCAATGCGAAAAGTGCAGAGATATGTATCATATGAGTTGTGTTGTTGGTAATTTGCCTGCTGACCGACATTGTCTAAATAATGCTGACAACATATACATTTGTGGTTTGTGTGCTCCCGCTCAGCAAGATGTCTCTATGACCTCGCAAAATTCTTCACTGCAACAACAACAAGCCATACAAGAGCCAGTGCCTAATCCGCGAACTAATAGTGGAAGTGAAAATGAGCATAATTCAGTTTTATCAGCCATTCTAGCCCAATTAAAATTATTGCGAGCCGAGCAAGTCAGTGCGGTTTCGGTAATAAACTCTCTGCAAGATAATAAAAATAAACTGTTAGGCGAAATAGAATTTGTGCACTCTGAACTAAAAAATTTGCAAAAGCTTTATGATGAAGGAGTTGTTAGTTCTATTACCTCGCTCACAGCAGAAGTTAAAGAACTTAGTCGCATTGCTAAAATAAATACAAACGAAAATGCAAGTAAGAAAAAAGCAAAAAAAAACAACAATCAACAACCAAACTCTGCTGTTTCTGTCGACGCCTGTATCGAACTCCCTTCTCCCACACCCCAACCTA
>JAPVRG010231010.1:12649-25354 GCA_029783565.1 Rhagoletis cerasi | reverse complement strand
ACCGCTTTGCTCACTTTTCTACATACATACAGATCAAATTTCCCTTCTGAGACCAATTCATAAATAATATATTTGCGCTTAAATATAAATATGAGTATTTTACATAAAAAAAAAAATAGGAAGAGAGGGTTGTACATGGCGTATGCGGCTAACCGTGGTAGTGCACGTGTGAGTTCGACGAAATTGGCAATTGGCAAGTGAGCGAAGGTGAAGTGTGTGAACAGGTCAAGCATTTTGGTCACTAACTGTCGTACATATTGGGGTTGCAGGCTATACAAATTTCACCAAGCCAAAAAGCCCAATAGGGGAAATCTCAACGCTAGCAGCATACTTTTACTAAATTAATTTGATAATCCCATTCAAATATGCTCCAGTTGTTGTGTCTCCCGCAATGTACTACAAGAAATGAAAAGTTGAATTTGTTGTAGGCTCAACTATGTAGATAAACCCCCCGGTGGGTGGCAAGTTTTATGCCTGCATGCCTCTTAGACACCAACAGAGGCAAACTAAGCTGACAGCAGCAATATTTGGAGAATGTCCTGCATTGCACTGTGGGATATAGAATTAGTCTTTTGGTCAGTGAAAATCTGTAATTGTTTTATTTTTAATAAGCGAAAAATATGAAACAGCGAATTTCGACAAAATTAGGTGACATTCAAACGGTTTTTAGAGAAAGATATACATAGAATAAAATTTATGTTAAAATATTACTGTCAAATAAAAAGTGATTTAAATCCTTTCAACCTCAAATATTTTTCGAAAGATGTTGCCACCTATTTAAAAAAACTTTTTTTTTAAAGAATTTATTCTATATATTATGGAAGTTGCCAAAAAAAGATATGTTGGAAAATTTCAGAGAAAAAAATTTTGTATGGGATTTCCTCCTAACCTGTTGGTGAAATAAATGTATACAACATTTTTTACCCCCACTTCAATATTTTATGAAAGAAATTAAGAAAAATTCATGCCATTGTAATTTATAAACAAATCATCATGCATGAAATGATAAATATTAAAAAAATACTCAACTTCTTCGCCACTTTTGTGACGGTAGGATTTAGGAAATGTGCGACAATGTAATGTATACACAAAAAACCAAAGTTGTTTGTTTTTGACGCATACCCCCTCATTTTATTAGTTTTATCTTAAAAAGTATTCGAATAAAATTTTATGCAATTCGGACCACGGCAATCCGCACCGACTTGCAGTCAAAGTTATCAGAAAAAGTTTGGTGCAGTTCGCCTGTTTTGTTTATTTACTCATTTTAAATCCGTATAAGACGGTATTACTACACTCCTACAGTATTAGGACTTAATATTTAGTAAATCTGTTGTTTTTTTACCTGGTAGTCAGGATTTTTTCCAAAGGACCATAAATTATAGTACATTTCCAAAAGTTTACACAAAATATGGAGATATGGGTATCAAATGAAAGAAGAATTCGAACAAAGATTAATTATAACTTTAATGTTCAATTATCCTTCTGGAACATGTCAAAAATGCTCTTTAAAAATATTATCCTTCAAATATTTTTAATTTTTAATGATTTTTGAAGAATCTTAGTTTAAATAAAATCCTATTAATATATATAAGGAGATTAAAGGATAACAATTTTAAAGGATATTTTTCAAATTTTTTAATTTGTTCCTTAATCTACCCGAGAGGGCATGTCAAACACTAAAACACTTTATTTTGTTTATTTAATGTTATGAAAAGCTTTTAAAGCGGGAAAATAATTTGTTATAAAAGTTGAATTTAATAATTTAATGTTCATCGGAGATATTTTGAGGCCAAAAGTAATTTTTGCTGAGCTCCGAAGTCTTGTTAATTACAAAAATACATATGTGTCTTTTCCAGTAGAAAAATTTGTGTATCTCCTGAAAACTTGCAATTCTGAATATTTTTTAATTGGTGTGACAGGGCGTATGATGAATACAAAATTATTAAATTCAACTTTTCTACTACATTCCTTTTTTTAAAAAAAATGCCTTACATAATATTAAGTAAACCAAATCATATGCCTTCTTATTTTATACATATGTCCCTTCAGGCTGTTCAACTGTTGTAAATCAGTACGATATGCAAATTATGTTTAGTTACATTTTTTTTATGTCATACGGAAGTACAACTATTATATCAACCCAAGAGGACATGTCAAAGACTAAAACACTTTATTTTGATTATTTAATATTATGAAAGGTATTTTTTTTTCAATGAGCAAAAAAATGTGTAATACAAGTTGTATTTAATAATTTAATGTTCATCATACGCACTGTCCCACCAATTAAAAAATGTTCTACAATTGATATCCTTCAGGACATACACAAATTATTCTAATAGAAAACATATCGTTTTGAAGTCTTGTAATACACCCTTACAAAGGCCATGTGTCCTTTACATTAATTGCTTTTTTCGATGCCCTTGCGAGAAATCCTTTCGTCCTATCAAAAATTTAAAGATGCGGATATACTAGAAATGCGTTCAAATATGGGAAACATTTCGAATTTATTGCATTTCCGAAGTTGTCATGGACGATTTGGCGGCCTTAATTTAAGTTATTAACTAACACTTCAACTAAAAGTCGGCACGGGGTATCGTTATCGTATGACTATAAAACTTCATATATATGTTATTTAGGCTAAAAAGCACAAATATAGAGGGTATGCATATCAAAATTTGCAAACAAGATTTTTTTCATATATTCTTGGGACAGTCTAATGTATACATATGCATACGTACACGAAATGAAAAATATCGAAACCTCTTTAGCTCAGATATACGCCGAACTAGTGTTGCCACTTAGCTTAAATTAAAAAAAAAAGTTTTAATTTGAAAAATTTATCCAGTGCACTAATATGGTAACATGAATTTAAAAACTGAAATTTTTTCGAAAAGTGGTTGCCACTTTACTTTAAGAAAAATTTAATATTTTGATTAGTACGTGTCACAGTATAATTTTGTAAAATAAATATGAAAAGTATTATTCAACACTGAAAAATTTCGCCGTAGGGTCGCCACTCAATATAAAAGAATGAATATTTAGATAAAATTTACGTAGTTTAACCAGAAATGAGTAAGAAACAAAAAATATTAAAAAAAATAATTCCAAACAAAAATATTTCCATATAGAGTTGCCAAATTATTTCAGCCCATTTAATTATTAAAAAAAATGTTTGTGTTTATGTGCGTTTGTGAGCCATGAACATCAAAACAATTGGTTCTATTTTTATCAATGCAGGCTTTACGTAATTTTGACCTCAATATCGGTTGCGAGGGTTTAGACGACCAGGAGTTCCCAAATCGCCTAAAAGTCATTCCCTCCGGTAAAAAAAAATAAAAACGCTACAAAAACAGCTGCACAAAAAGCTCGGCGCCATTAGTATTGAAAATCCTTGGCGTATGAGTAATTTTTAACTGAATATTTTTTTATAAGGGTTGTGAGGTGTTTATACAATTACACTTTTTTAATTAAATGTGTAACCTAAACAAATTATTGCAGTATTGAGAGTTATTGAAGAACAACTTGAGCCGACATTTTTTTCAAAAAGAGATTTCACCACATAACAAAAGAACCATGAAAGTTGATTTTTTGGCTATAAAAACTTTTGCAAGCGCGGAATTTGTACCTAACGGGTGGTGTTGAATAAAGTTTCAATGCAGGTAAACTGTCCAATACCGTTACCTATCAAACATTTAAAAAGACTTGAGCTTGATCTTTTTCTTTTCAATTTTAAAGATAGTTGCCATCAATCAAAAACAAAATATATTTCAATTAGCAAGTTAAATAAATTGTTACAATAGTGGAACTTGTACCAAACCGAAATGCGTTGGAAGTTTTAATAAAAATACAGCTTAGAATAGGGTTTCCACAATTAAAAAAAAAACTTGGTTAATGAGTGTAATTTTTTTTTTGTATATAGGGGTATATAAAATTGCATTATGTAATATTTTAGTCTGGTTTCGAGTAGAGTTGCCATCTCTAAAAATATTTAGTTAAATAAATTCATTGAGTTGAATACGTAAAATAAATTTTTTTTACAATCTTATACATATTAAGAGATATTTAAGAACCGAAATCGATTGTTTTGTTTGCTCATATAAAATCAAATACAGATATAAACAATATCGTCATCAAAGGAAAGTCATTTCAGAAAGCTATAATCCAAAAGTATTTTTGAACATGGTTGGCAAATAATCAGGGCATGTCAGTTGATATTTTTACGTAAAATGTTGAAATATGTAAAAGTAGTTAACGAATCTATTTTAAGAACATTTTTATTAAGTTATATTTTGAGTAGAGTTGCCACCTATTGAAATAATTGAAATTATAAAACGAACTTAATTTGTAAAATTTTCAGATTCTTTTTCGTTTACGAAAACTTTGATTATATAAATATTTGGAGTAGGGTTGCCACTTTAAAGTAATATAAATATGGATTTTAGTGGCAAAATATAAAAAGAAGAGAAAAGCATTTAAAATCATATCTTTAAGAAATATTTTGAACCGGGTTGCCAATTAAAAAAAATTACGATATGGATTTAAGTAAATAAATATGGATTTTAGCGGCAAAATAGAAAAACAAGGGAAAAGCATTTAAAATCATATCTTTAAGAAATATTGTGTATAGGGTTGCCATTTAAAATAATTAAGCTATGGCTTTTATAAGCATCAATTACATAGTGCTTACATAGTGAAAAAACGAAACACATTTTTAATAACTACTTTCTTAGAAACAGTTTGAGTAGGGTTGCCGCTCAAAAAAAAATAAATATGTAAATATGGATTTTAGAAGAAAAATATAAAAAAAATAGAAAAGCATTTAAAATCATATCTTAGGAAATATTTTGAATAGGGTTGCCACTTAAAAAAATTACGATATGGCTTCAAGTAAGTGGCATTTATTCAATAGTTATACAAAACGAAACCCATTTTTAAGAATTTTTTTTGGAAATATTATGAGTGGGGTGGCCGCAAAATTTTAAATTTTTTTAAGAGGGTTTCCACTTTTTACCAACTGGTGATGAAACGGTGAGAAACATTTTAAATTTCGGTAAGTCTACCTCTAACGTAATTTAGTTTCTACTGCAATTATAGAGGCATACATAAGACCACCTGCGTGAGCTTTTCATTTCCCAGAGAATCCTACCAGCAATCTTTCTTATTTTGACGAGGTTTTGCGCAGCCATATACCACAGTGTGTCGTTCAAACTTAACCGTGTGATGATTGTATACTCACACATATACATAATAATTATATGTATGCATGTATGTATCGATATGTACTCTAAGCACACACAGCCATTATCTTTTACGGAAAATTTACACAAACTTAGCCGTAACTGGTTGGTTGTGCCGGCTACAACAAAATGGAGCTTTTCTTGACTCCTACACTCGCATTCCTATTTATTTAGCGCACACTAATACCAGCATTTGTTCACATGCCATAGTGTTTCAGTGTCGTCTGCTCCTCATAAGTTTTAATTAAATGCCACTTCATATTTCTGACATCCAAGTATGCGCTACATACATATGTATATCGATGGGCCGATACTAGGGTGTTCGATTATTCGTCTTTTTTCCAAACCCGGTTTTCGAGTTATTCTAAAAGCTGCAATTTGAAAAAAACCGGTTTACGATTTTGAAATTAAGAAAATACCGAATTAACCGGTTTTATTTTTCATGGGTTTCATACAGTGAAAATGCTTATCTTGGTATGAAGTCATGACCAAAAATTACAATAGAGCTATTAACTGCAAATATAGCTTTTATTTAGAAAAGAGTAAAGCAAAATAAGTTCAAAGTTTTTTTAGATCAAAAATAGAACAAAAAAAAAAATAGTGAAAAATTCACGTTTGGTCTCATTTTTTTCATTCCCTTAGACGAGTACTTACGAGGTGCCTACAATTTCTGGTACCAGCAACATCAAAAAAAGTGTTTCAAATAGCGTTCGCCCCTCGGCAGACAATGGCATACCTTTGAGTGTACTTCTGCCATAAAAAAGCTTCTTCGGAGTCGGAGTAAACGTGTAGATCTCTCCATTTGTGTCACAACATCAAGAAACAGAACACGAATTGGAGGAGAAGCTCGGCCAAACACGTAAAAGACGTTTAAGCGCCAAACATTCATTTATTGTTATCAAATTTGATTTACTGTTCATCCCCAAGTAACCTAGGATATAATTTTAAAACTAATTAGGGGTTTCCCTTAAACTGGAAAAAGCCTTGAAAACTTCGAAAAAATCAAAACTTTTATTGAGAGATCAAGATTTGTATGAAATGAAAAAAAGCCGGTTTAATCGATAAAAAAAATCCGGCTTATTCGATATTCGAAAAATCAAGATTTCAAAGAACCGCCTATAGATATCCAAAAAAAAGGTGGAAACCGGTTTGGAAAATCCGAGTCAATCTCCCTAACCGATACCTTTCATAGTCATACAAGTAGATACACATACAGTCAAATATACATATGTATGCATGCACTTCGTACAAAGCGCATTGACACAAGTTTCGGTTAACCGATAGCAATATGAACTATGCCAGTGAGAACTTATGAACCTACATATAGACATACTTACACTTAGTTAAGTTGCTAGTGTCCTTTTGGGCACACACACATACACACATAACATGCCTCTAGTGTTTGTACATATGTATGTATTAGTGCCCTTAGTGTTTGCCTTCTTAACTACACTGACCCACTCTCTTCCTAGCTCCCACTGCTCCGCTTATTTGCCGTCTGCGTGTCGTTGTCGATTATCTGTGCACTGTGCTCAAATAACTGAAGTGTGCACTACAATGAACGCCTTCATCTTCCTCCCTCCTCTACTGCCTTTAAGGACAGTCGGCCAATGCGCCGCCTCCGATTCATGTCCTTTGATTTACACAATTCATTTTATATCGAAAATAATTTTATAACTGGTGTTGGTAATTAAATTTTATGGCTTGTATATTCTACTTAGTTATGCAAAATTTCATGCTCATTTATACATACATACATACTCAAAAATACTATATATATTTCTGCCCAAACTTGTATGTTGTACACAAAATCAAAATTGCTGACCGTCCGAAAAGTTTAGTGTTGTGAAAAAAAATATGATTTAATTAATGATAGACAAATGAGCGCATGGAAGCATATCAAATTGGCAAATATTTGCGTGTGAAGTCAAGATTCCAATTTACACTTTCTGGATTTTAATATGATTTTGCTTTTAATATGATTTTGCTTTTAATATTTGAAAATATGCTCGTGGCTATTGTTTAATGCCTACGAAAATTGCAAGTCATTATAATTATAACCACAAATATTGTGGGCTTCCCATTTTGTTGGAATACTCGCAACCAAAGGCGGCATTGAAAATTGATAAATGTAAAAGTAATTTAATGAGAAAGCTGTGATAAAGGGTGGCTTGAAGTGGGTTACACAAGCAACCAGAGCCAGAAAAACAGAACAGAGCTGCAGTATTGAAGGCAGCGAGGCTCCACCTACCATCTCTGGTTAATCTGCGGCAAGGAAGACCTTGCCGCTGCACTCGTCCTTCGACTAGTTCGAGTGCTCAGCTATCATGAGGCTCATCTGTCTAAGATTAGTCCTCAGTTAAAATGGTTTCCACTCTCTCCTTTTTGGAGACCATCTCGAGGATATCCTTCTAGCCAACTCATCTGTCATGTGGTTTCCTCAATATCACTGTGGCCGGATACTGCTATAAGTCTATCAAGAAATTAATCAATCATAACCGAAAGACACATCAGGAATTTCCATAGCTTTGAGCGCGCCGTGAGTGAACCCCAAAACCCTTTTAGGCGCTTGAGTTTTCGAGGCGATATTGAACTCCCATATCGATGCCAAATAGTGATCTGACTGAAAGTCAGTTCTAAGAACGTAAAAATTCTACAGTGTAGAAAGAACTGCTTAGAGTCTAGGTACACAGGTGCACAGTGTTCTGTGTTATAGGCGAGGAAATCGCAGCTTTCAAGAATACTCGTATTAAAGTGGTCAATTCCTACGCCAGCTAAATATCTAGTACACCCAAGGCCCGCCTAAATAACGTTGTCTTCTTCAGCGTGTTCTATCAGACCAGGTCTCCATCTTCCTATCAAAAATCAAGTCTGTCAGAACAAAAGGCAAGGCAAATGCCTCCAATTTGGGACATAGTCTAATGGGGTATCTTATATTTCCTAGAGAAATAGATAGATTTCCTGCTATTGGGGCATTCTTTCCTTTCAAGCTCATACAGCACGTCGTCTACGACCACAATTCAAAAAAGTGGAGAGAGACCCACATTTTGTGGAGTGCTTCTATTTACTTTATACTGGATGGCGCCACAGACTGAAAGCTCCGCCACAGAGCACCGAACCGAGGTTTATATAGGTAGTTGACGACTGCGCTCGGCAGGACATTGTTAACAGAGGCACCCAATGTGAGGTGAAGGCACCCAAAGCGAACCGTTTGCTTTAAGATCGACGTCCGCGTGTAGTCGCGGCTACTAGAGAACAGACGCTACGGACTTTAGTGGGCCGTTAAACCAAAGCAGTCGATGTGGCTTCACTAAGTATGATTTTTTTCTGCCTTGAAGAAAGGATCCATAGGGGTTGGTTACCGGAAGAGGATAGTGTGACAAAGATGGAACTGTACTAAATAAGGACCGGAATATAGTCATTCATTGAACTATAATATGTATGAACGCTGAGGCGTCGGTGAAAAGATCGTCCCACTCGGCAACCACTGATGAATAACAAAAGCAAAGAAGCACATGAATACAATGGAATTATCAGACCAGTAGGACCTGCCTACACTTGGTATGAATAACTCGAGGAACTTTGCAAGGATATGGGACAAAATTACATTGTCAAAATTGGACTCGGAAAATTACATCGGGGGTCATTTAAGGTCCACGATGAGCTGCTTTTCGGTATGCAACCAGCTATTTCTCCTCTCCTACACTTCATTTTACAAAATTATTAACAATTCCATTTCATCTTCGCACGAGACTGGGTTTTATAGCAGATCCTCACAGGCTACTTTCAGTGATTAATTAAATTTTACGTAAATCTTCATTTCCTATCAATACATATATCAATTAAGTCGGCTAGTTTTTTTATTCGAGCAAAGAAATTACTTCGTCTACTAATGACATATCTATCACCTTACCTGCACATAGCTAAAACTCTATGAATGAACGAAAATTTATAAGAATTTTTCTAATAATAAAAAGGCATATTTCGATTTTCGCTAATTGAATGCCTCTGCAATATACTTAAATGAAAATCGCTCGTTTATAATACATAATCCAAACGATGTTATGGCGCTCAGGCGATGCATACACGAAAGAGGCAAACTCATGGAAACATTTATCCACATTGTTTCCGTAAGTACATATGTGTGGTGTTCATACATACTAGTATACCTATAAATTCATAAATTGCTGATTAGGTCTGCTGGCTGGCTGAAGCGCATTGCAGTAAGCCAGTAAAGGAAGATGTAGCAAGAACCAAGCGATTTTCCCCAGCGTGCTATACACACGCACGCAAATCACTCGTATGATAAAGTAATAGTGGGCGTGTGTGCTTATGTACATATGTACGTGTATTTGCTTGTGACTTTAATAGAATAAATTCCAAAGTTTAGTTATGTGCCAAATTGTTTGCGGCGCTTCAGGATAGGGGTAGCATAGTAGCTTACTAAACAGCATAGAATTGAAATTATTGGGTGGATAAGTAATAAAGCTAGGGTTGAGATTGAAGCTGCTGGTACTGCGACGGCGGCAGCTAGCTCTTGTTCCACTCTGAACTATTGTTTAAAAATTTCAATACATAATGTCCAGCCTCTTTCGCACACCACTGTGACTCATCTCTATGTACAAGTATGTGCTGGTGTACCCAATAAACACAAAAGAGTTGATAAACAAAAAAAAAAATCTACTCGAAGTGGCATTCGGTCAACCAACTGGTTATACTTTTAGGTAAGCGGACGGGATCGAAAACGAGCTCTGAAACGGTACCACAAGGGGCCTAAGTACGCCTCTCTCATCTTCTGTGTGCAGGCAGCCACTTAAGCCTAACCTAACTCCGATCAAACGATTTTCAGTAGTGTTGTCAGATACATTTATGACCCACATGAATCATTGCTCGAAAATCTAAGGCAATGTTAAAGATAATTTCCTTCCCTCCAGCTAATTGCAGGCTCTTTCTCGTTTGCTAATTGTAAGTTCAGTAGCTGAACTTCATCAAGTGATGGTGTCTTTTGCAGACTGGACACTCGCAGATTATGTGCTCCACTGTTTCCTCATTATTGTTGTTTCGGACACTTTCTGTTTCCACAAGAGTCTAGTGACTAAACCTACACACATAGGTGGAACGCATGTGCTGCTAGCAAGCAAGTATACTCTTGGCAGTACAAGGGACCAGCAGTTGGTCTACATATGTGAGACCTTATCGAGCATTTCCCACTGAATTTAACCAGCCCATAACTCGAATTTCGAACGGCAGCAACAAAAACAAAAAAATTTAAAACACGAAAAGATCAACGAATCCTTTCGTCTTCCGAACGATTGCATAGTCTTCCAAGCGAGATATACGCTATAGAAAGGGCGGCTAGTCTTTTACTTAGTAGTAGGGTTCCAGTAGATAAATCCACTATCTTTGTCGATAGTCAGGCAGCACTGAAGGCAATAGGATCTAACGTAATGAAGTCGGGAATTGTATGGAAATGCCGCTCCACGCTGGCGTCACTGAGCCATATCCACGTCACTCTATGCTCGGTGCCCGGACATAGTAATATCGAAGGGAATGAGTCGGCTAATGAGATGGCCAGATACGGATCAGAGATGCCAATAGAAGAAGCAGATAGCTCCGTACTACCACCGTTTAGTGATCACGTTAGGAGAATTGATGAATACACGGTGGCCGTTACTAATGTCTTGTGGAACAAACGGGAAGACTGTGAGACCACAAGATTATTATGGCCGCGGCTTAGTAGGAGAAAGACGAGGGACCTATTGAAACTCAATAGGTCTGCAGTAAGTCCTTACAGTTGTCATCACAGGACACTGTGCTATAGCACCAATGCTCCAACGATGACGAATACCAACTAGTACTCTCTGCAGAAGCTACCGTGATGAGGATGAGGAAGAGTCAATTGACCACTTTCTGTTTCGATGTCCGGGGCTACAGTCGAAGCGCCTCAAGTACTTGGGTTCACGCTTCTTCAACAGTCTGGACGAGATAACGGAGGTAGAACTGTTGAATCTCCTCGGCTTCATTAGGGACAGCAATTGATTTAGTAGTTTATTGACTTGAAAGGGCTCAACTACTCTCCCGGTTATGGGCACGTGTCTCCTACTGACGCACGCTAAAAGAGGGCACTCACAACGGACAGTCTTGTCTCCGAGTGGAAGTATTGAATATTCAATACACGCCCTCCTAACCTAACCTAAAACACGAAAAAATCAGAATAATCAAGAAACTAGGGGCCAAATAAGTAAAATTGCGTTTTTTGGTATTTCTCTCTGACGTCAGGATTTTTTTTAAAGGTATTTGAAATTTCAAGGATATGTTTAAAAAAAAATATTTGAAACAATTTTGTATCCTAATCTAATCAAATTGGAAGGGCGAAATTCGAGAATGTGGTACTGTACATATTAGTCCTTAAAATATATATGTATAACTAGTGGGAAATTTCAGGGAAATTCGATGATAAAATTTTATGGGCACGTTTTCAATAGCTATTCGTCCTTGAGCCCCAAAAAAATTATTTTTTTTTTCAATTCTACAGATTTTTCACTTTTATTTGATAGCCTGTCGCACGGTGTAATCAGCTCAGGGCACAGAATGGCCTCCAGCCCCATCAAGAGGTTGCGATATCATCTTGCCTGCTCGATAAGACTGCCTTCGGTTTCACACTGCGTTTTCTGTAAGGAAGTGTCGTAATAGAACGGCGTGGTGAGCCTGGACGTGATCATCAGATTGGAATAGTTCTGATAGCGACGTCCCACAGTGAGGAAAATTGGAAATTATGTTTGAAAATTCTTTGCAGCTCGTAGTTTTCATTCGATTTGATTAATTTTTTTTCTTATAATGAAATATGATGAGATTTAGAAGCGATTTGTCGAGCTCGATTTTTGAATTTTTATTTGTTTAAATTAAACTAGTAATGATCCCCGAAAATCAGGGTACTCCGTTGTCAAAGAAATCTAAATTTTTTATTTTTTCTAAAGACACCCAAATTTAGTTAGAAAAACACCAACTCTTGCTAGAGTCTGGGGTCTGACCTTAAGACTTATTTATTGTTATTGCGAACGCTACAATAATTGGGAATTGGCGACGTTTTAATAAAAAAAGAAGTGGTCAATCGCTGGGCTGTAAATTTATATGGGGTAGTAAATTTCGTGTCCCTTTTGATTCACATTTCGACGTCCAAACAATTACAGTGTAGTGCGGTAACTATTAGGGCCGTTTTAGCTATCTCTGGTTAACACTAACCGAAGGTAAAGCCTCCGCTTAAACGCATGGACTGATTTATCGAACACATGCTATAGGCAGGGAGTCTATAACGTTGATAACGATGTTTAAGTTGGAGTTAGTGCTAACGAAAGATGCTTTTGGGGAGCATCATTGACTAAACCTTTATAAAGGGTTTTTCAAAAGGTACGCTACAAAAGTAGACCGATAGGGACTGCAAACGACGCCATAATTTTTCCCGCTCTCT
>JAPVRG010231000.1:0-13264 GCA_029783565.1 Rhagoletis cerasi | reverse complement strand
TATGCTGGAAAATTTTCCACAAATAAGAAACGCCTGTATATTCTTACGTGTTTATCAGTCAACCACAATCTGTAAGATACCGACCAAACAAACCTTTTTAAGTGATTTCTTAGTATTTGATATTTATGCATTATCAGTTGTTCTACTAAAACGCTTAAGTGTATTTTTGCTAAATTTTATTCTAGGTGCTTGACAGCAGACGGAATTAGAATTGCTATCAAAAAACCGATTGGAAAGTAAATAACAATAAGTACTTAGTTGATATCAAACCATGTGTAATATGTCATGTTAAATACCTCTACTTTTACATTTTAATCGACTGTATATATGTATGTACATATGTATGTATGTATGAAAGTCTATTCCTAGTCTATTATCACTTATGTGAGTATGTTGAAGTGGCAATGACATTAACCTAATTCACTTGTCAGTCGAACTCGATTGGCATTTAAATATTTGGTTATGTAGATACATATGTACATGTAACTATTTTAGATTATACCAAATTTTTAGTAAAGACACATTTTTTAATAACGCCTTAAAATTTTTTTGCTATTTTATCTATTCGAAACAATCAAATGTGCAAGATTGTGCAAATTAAAGCATTTGGTATCTTTCTTTCATATTCTACTTATAGAGCGAATAAAATACTATGAAGATTGGCATGGGAAAGGCAGGCTACAGTGAACTTTCAGCAAACTGCGTAGCGGATAAGTTGATCAGGAAAGACATCCTCGAGTCGGTCTCACCGAGAAGAGAGAGAGCGGTAGTGCTTTTGACAAAATGTGCACTACTCTTGGCCAGATGGGCTCCGTGTGAGCTGAGCGAGCGCCAAATTAGGTGGGTTTGTTGACGGGACACTGTCCGATTGGAGTTCTCGCAGTAAGGCTAAATAGCACACCGGATCCTTACAGTCGCAGCTGCTTGGCGAAAGGCGAGGTAGAATCACTTCAACCCTTCATCTAAAACTTTCTAGCTTTTGCAAGGCTGTGGTCGAAAAGATGGAGATTAAATTTTTTTCACCATCCGAGAGGAATTCTCACTGACCTCGTTCCTTGCAAACCACGTTTGCCATAGCTTAGCAGTAACCGTTCCCATTATCATTACAAAGGGCCAAGGCTTATGGTCCAGTGTGCCCCTGCTTGGGTCAACCATCTTTACCTAACAACACCCAACCATTGGGCATTTAATAGGACTCTGAACATTAGCCATCAAATCGTCATTCTCACGCTCGCAGCGTCCCGGCTCTGTAAGCAGCATTATTTTTTCTCTGCTCTTTTAAAGCAAGAAAAAGGGCTAGTAGGCGAATCCGTTGGGTTCTTCCCGCGCTTTAAAGCTATCTATAGAGTTTAAAGCTTTTCATATATTTTATATGGACCCGCAGACAGAAAAGATCGCTCTGGTCGTTACCGATATAAACGGGCGCTTTCTCTCTTTGACTAAAAAAATTTAGTTGCACGTTTTGTTTTAAATCGAGGCGTGCCCGAATTTGCTTTGCAAGATACTATTTCAAGACGATTTCAAGACGTGATCAATTTGGTCTAAATTTTTTTCGATTCGGAGAAATTCAACGAACAAGGTGAATCTTTTTATGCTTTAGCCTGTTGCAGCAAACCACTGTGGGACCAAAGATACCTTCTTTGCTCAGCTGGGCAAGCGCAATTTCTATGTTGCAGCCAGAGATGTTAAAAATACTTGTAGAATTGTATTTAAATACAAAATACTTACATATAAAATACTGACATAACAAATATTTGAAATACAAATAAAAAATAATAATTTTACGAAAAGTATTTAAATACTAAATAGGAAATACGTATTTTAAAAATAAAAATACATTTGAAAATACTTTCGAACAAAAAAATTACAAAATGCGGCGGCGCACAGAGGGATCATTTTGGACAAAAGTCCGCGAACTACTCAAATCTTCATCGATTTCAATCAAGGACCGAAAATAAACGTTAAATATCATGATTTTTACTTTTAGAGCATAGGAAAATTGTTATTTTTTGATTTTAATTTTTTTGATCAAGAATAATCGTTTAATTTGGATTTTTAGTTTTTCCGTCAAATTTAATAGTTATTTTGTGATTTTTATTTTTTCGGCAATAATTGTTATTTTGGATTTTTATTTTTTTCCATAATTTTTAACCGTTTTAACGGAAACTGCTTTTTTGACCGATTTAAATATTTTATGATCGAAAAGATAAAATCAAAAATAACGATTATTTCTCTATCGAAAAAATAAAAATCGTGTAATATCGATTAAATTTTATCGAAAAAATATGAATTCAAATTTAGTGATTATTTATGATCGAAAAAAAAATTAAAAATAACGATTAAATTCAGGGACCGTAACGGTTATGATCTTTATAATAAAAATAATAATTTAACCGTAAAAATTTGATTTTTATTTTTCAATCAAAAAATAATTGTTATTGTTTAATTTTTATTTTTTCGATCAAACAATAATCGGTATTTTTGATTTTTATTTTTTCGGTTATAAAATATTTAAATCGGGCATAAAAAAGCAGTCTTCGTTATAACAGTTAAAAATGATCGAACAAAATAAAAATCACAAATAACGATTATTTTTTGACCGAAAAATAAAAATCTTGATATTTAAATATTATTTTCGGTCCCTGATTAAATATGATCGAAAAAATAAAAATCATAAAACAACGATTAAATTTGATCGAAAAAATATAAATCAAATTTTAACGGTGAAACTATGATTTTTATTATAAAGATCCTAACCGTTACGGTCCCTGAGTTTAACCTCTTTTTTTTTAGTATACATACATACACTCTCATACATCAGTCTTGTTTAGGTTATGTTATAAAAATGCAAATTTATCGCAGTCACATGTTGTAATGAAAACCATTCTGAGGCTTAAAAAAATATGTTAAAATCTATTAAGATTTGAATAGTCGGTCTGGTCTGAGTTGTGTTATAAAGAAAACCTTTCTGAATACTTTAACAAAAATTGTTAAAATCGATTAAGATTTGAGTAGTCAGAGGACTTTTGTTTAATACGATCCAATTATTCCCAATTTTTGTGTTGCGCTTTGCATGTCCTTCTGGGTAATCCGAATAAGAGAATTTAGAAATGTCAATGAAATGAATGACAGTTTGGTAACGGAAAACTTTATGATGAAGAGTATTTTTAAATACAAAATATAAATACCGATTAAAAAAGTATTTAAAATACAAATACAAAATACTCTTCTAAAAAGAATTGATTTGTTTTTTAAATACTTGTATTTACAATACTTAACCTCTCTGGTTGCAGCGAGGGTAATGCTCATAAGTCCTCTCCGAAAGTTCGTCATTCTTCGCTTGGGGCGATGTCGCAAATGGAAAAGATGTTAAAGAATTTCGTGTTAATTCGAATTATGTCGAGACGTTGGTTTTTTTGGGTTCATCGAAACTTTTTATTGAAAGGCATATCCACATGGATAATTGAGTACATCTTCTGTATTACTTTAACTCTCGATGGTTCAATACACTGAATTGTAGATTTAAGACGTCTTTTACTTCAAGAATTTTCAAAGTTGCCAGTTTTTAATATATTTCAGTAGAGGCTTTGGCCTGTTCTTCACCGTTCCAGCACAAAACTAGATATGAAGCTATTTGCGAAATTTTTTCTTGGAATTACTAATACCAGTTCAATACAAGAGCGACTCAAACTACTTTTTGATAAAATATGTAAATTGTTATTTCAGAAAAACAAATATTTATATTATTATTGTTATTTAGCAGAAAATAAAATGCTACACAAATTTTCGGCGTCGATAAACCAGATGCAAATAAAAAAAAACATATTTATCGCAAACTAATTTACACTTCTATTAACAATAACAATAAATAAGGAAGTGATGTAAACATTCCAGCCATTCAGTGATTTATAATTAAAAAATTTTGAGTAAACTTTTGTTTATGTTGGTGTATTCATGTATGAAAATATGTAAAAAAAAAGGCGACGCAAAAGCAGAAGAAGCTTTTTTGTAAACACAATGTTATCTGCTTAAGCGTGTATTTACCCATAAGTTTATATAATAAAGGAAGCAGCGGTTGAGAAACGCGCAAAAAAAGTCTCAGCGGCTCAAAGCAGGGGCACTAAAATGGTAAATAAAACCCAGTAAACAGAGAGCGGTGTGAGTGCGGTCAAATTTGCTTTCCGCTTTGCTTGGCCTTTTTGGCGCGTTGACACAATTACCCGCATTCCAAGTGGTTTCGGACGAGGTATCAAGTAGAGCAAAGATTAAATTTGTTATTGTTACTATTTTCTGTTTATTTTTTTGTGGCGTATTTCCTATTTTATTTTTTTTTTTAATTTTCTAGCTGTGGGAATGCAGCAATTTTTTATGCAATCAATAGCGATACATCGCGCAAAGTGAGCTCTTCCGTTTTACCATTTGAAAGCTGTTAGCTGTCACAAACAGCTGACATGACAACTTATTCAAGCACAAGGCACGCGTGTCACGCATGAAAGCGCGCATGAATGTAGAAAGCAGGAGCGTAAAAGAAAGACGACAGCAGCGCTTGATTACATGAATGAAAGAAATGCTACAGTATATCGATGCGAATGTCAATCACAGCGGTGTGTTTTATAAGCGTGTAAATTGGTAGTAAGTTAGCAGCAGAAACCGAAAAAGGAGCCTTTAGTTTTTGATATGCCCAAGGCTTTATATCTTCCTTGCAAGACGCTGAATAGTTTGCTGTCCTACGCACAATACACCCCTTTTTTGCCCATTTTTCCTCGCTTTTTCACGTTCCAAAAATACTATTGGTCCACTATGCATCTATTTTCACGCATGATTTTGCCGCCTGTGGGGCAATGCACTGCCTTGTCGTATACGCACTCGAAAACTTAAAAAGCAAGCAAATGTCAAAGAACTGTCGGATAAAAATACATAATTAGTGAATCCACAAAAACGTATACATTCGTTTCAATAAATGTAGAATGTGCGACAGCCTTGTGTGAATGTCAAGCCCATGCATTGAACTGTGCACTCGAGTGGATTCCACGCTGGTGGTACCAATGCATCCTTCTGCGTTTGTAAATATGCTAATGCAGGTGTATGAACTATTTCCTGATGGGCCATGGCAGTGGTGGAAAATGCAAAGTATGAAAGAATAACTAGAAAGAATGTAACACTGTTCAAGTTAAACGAAGATTACGTACGCACTCATGATGCAATAATAAAAGGGGATATACGTAGTGACAGCTCGTTTTGGCGGCTCCCTTAGCTCAAGGTTTTATTGTGGAAGTTTACGAAGCACGAGAGAAAGGGGAATAAAAGAAGGTCGGATGGTCAATTTAGTACTCTTTTTCTTACCAAAGTATTGAATTAAAATTTGTAAAAAACTGAGATTTTTGACATTTTTTATGAAAATTTTTTAGAAACATAAGCTAAATGATATATCTTATGGGATAATTGTAAAATAAATGTTTTTTAAGTTAAAACACCAGATTTTTTAAATTTTGTAAAGTTCGATGTATGAGATTTTGACATAAATATACTAGAAACAAAGCACTGGCGTGTCATTCGAAAGATCCGCGGTTCGAGTCCTCCTTCGTTGCTTAATATTTTTTCTTTTTTTTAGTAAATTTTTTTTTATTTAATTTTTTTCTTTTTATAATGTAATTACCTTTGAATTTCTAGATTTTATTGTTTTGAAAATAATTTTTTTTTGTAATTTCATTTAATTTTTACATATTTTTTTTTCAATTTAATTTAATTTTAATTTTTAGATTTTATTGCTTTAAAAGGAAAAATATATATTTTTTTAATATAATTTAATTTTTAGAAACTTTATTTTTATAGTTTTATTAAATCATTTTTTTTAATTATTATTAAATTTTTTAATTTTTTTTAAGTAAAATATTTTTTTTTAATTTCATTAGTTTTACACTTATTTTTTTTTTAATTAATTTAATTTTTTTTAGTTTGTTTTTAATTTTTAGATTTTTATTTAATTTTTATAAATTTGTTGTAATAATGTTTCTATTTTTTTAAATTATTTTTTTTTAATTCTAGTTTTTATTGCGTTAAAAAGAAAATTTTTTTTTTAATTTAATTTTTAGAAATGTTGCGGTTAAAAGCGTTTGCGGGTTTATATGCGGGGGAAATAAGCGGTTTAATTTAGATTAAAAAGAACACGTTCAGTTTGCTTGAATACATTTAATCGAGAGACAAATAGAAAGGATATCACGTTTGACAGCTGAAAAACAGTGCTGCCATGTGACATTTAGTTACATTTACTTAAGGTCTAATTACAAGGAATACTAATTAGGTGCGAACAAGAAAGTTTACTTACAGAATAACGCGAAGACCTGCTCGCTAGCAGATTTATCAAATAGTTTTTCGAAAGACACAAAAGAGCTTTCAAGATAGTTGCCAGAATAGCCAATTGTCTTACGAAAGACTTTTGTCCTTCGAAAGACTATGGTGAGTTGAAAGACAGTTGCCAGAATTGCCCTGTAAAGCTAAGACTAAGACTAAGCATACATAGCCAAGGATTAAGGTAAAGATTAAGATAAATATAAATATAAAGGTAATACTAAGGTTAAAGTTAATTTTAAGGTAAAGATTAAGACGAAAACAAATTTATGGTCTGAATTCTTAGTTGTTTTAGTAATATCAACGACTAAGACTAGCTCGATTTGTGTTCAAGAATTTGGAAGATCTCTGCAATCTCTTCGACGGCGCATTCTCAATCTCTACTCGATCTCGGGAGATAATGTTGTTCCGGGAAGTGAGAAGAGGTAAGTCGAGGAAAATACCCGAGCAACTGCTGGACTAATTTAGGCGTATCTGACAATCACTCAGGGTAAAAAGACTGCAAAGACTGATAAGGCTCTCTATAGCGCGGAAATACAAAAAACGCACTGGAATAGTGAACATATGACTGCCATGTTCGGAGCTACGTAAAATTTTTTCTGTAGAAGCTGTAGAGATGAGGAAACGGTAGAATCCATGCAGTGCTTGCTGTAGGAATTTTGCGCAGAAAGAAGAATTAGTTTTAGATTTAAGTGTGTTCACTTTTTCAAGGACCTGGGCAACTTAAGACACAGTGCTGTTGGAAGGGCTGCTAAGATTTGCTAAAAGATCGGAATTTTTTAAGAATATACCTAGGATAGGGGCAGGAAAAATTGTTGATAAAAGCAACCCGTCTAACCTAATCTAACCCATCGTTTTAACACTCTTTTCAGCGACGGCGTAATCTTGAGCCATATCGCGCCCTTTTGTTTTTTTTTAACTTTAGCGCTTCGGTTGGGCAGCGGAGAATGGAAAAAGTATAAACAAAATTTAAGTCAGTGAACTTCAGTACAGTAAACACGCGTCAATGAAGCCAAACAAATGTAGAAGACTTGTATGCTGATACGCTTTGTTAAAAATAGCTGACGTTCATTCACAAGCGTCTTCTGTAGAATGTTTACGCACTTTTTGATTCGCATTGTCAAGAAATTGCTTTAGTAAGTGTAAAAATCAGGCTTTGCAAGTTTTACTATAAACGTATGTATATACATACAAACACATTAGGCCGGTCCAAAAATTTATTTTGCCAACCACCCCCTAGAACTGAAAAATATCCGAAATAAGGAGACCCATATTTTTTTATTTTGAAATCGGTTGATACTTAAGCGTGCTGGCGGGGCTTTAAAGTTTTCAATGTATTTTACGTGGGGAAAATATGTATGTAAATTTTTTTCGTAGAATTGCTATAAAATCGTTAAAAATAGATATTTTTAGATCGAATAAGAATATTTTCTTTAATAAGTAAACAAAAAATAAAACTATGATGCTTATTAAACTTTAAAGTTTTACTAACTACTTTTTCATAACCGATAAACTTATCTCTTATAAACAAATATTAGTAGCACAACAGACTTGTTTAATTTTTTTTATTCTAATCGACGTTTCCTTTAAAAAATAAAAAATAGGGTTGCCAGCTATTTGAAAATTCAGAATTATTTAAAGCCATTACGGAATATCAAAACGTTTACATTAAAATTAAAAAAATATTATGGAACTGGGTTGCCACCTTTCTAAAATAATAGAAATGTCATTGAAAATCTAAGTATTGAATACCACAATATGGGTATCAAACGGAAGGTCTAAGCATATGCTTTGGACTAACATGTCTTTAAGTCGGGTTACCACCCATTTATAAACTAAAATGCTTTTCGATCAAAAAATAATAATTATTTTGGATTTTTATCTTTTCTATTATTTTCAACCGCTATGACGGAGACTACTTTTTTATGGCCAATTAAAATCTTTTATGATCTAAAAAATTAAATCTGAAAATAGTGGTTATAATATGATCGAAAAAATAAAAATCATATGATTAAATTTGAGCGGAAAAATAGAAATAAAATTTTAATGGTTAAATTATGATTTGTATTATAAAGGTCCTAGCCGTTACAGTCCCTGGGCAATTACATAAGTAAGTTAAGTAAAATGATACAATCTGGATGTGCCTAATGAAAGGTTTTTGAAAATACTTTAGTCCCCACCTTTTCTAGGATGGGGCTGCCACTTGTTTAGAATAAATAAATTATAAATAAAAATGTATGTATATGTATCTTTTTTTTTTAAATTTTCGGTATTCTGAGGGGTGTCAGCAGGAAAAATCCAAAAAGTTGATTTTTCTTAGTATTTTTGGACCACCCTAATGTATATACATACATACATATTTGTTTTGAATGTACACGATACAATGATCTTATACATTCTGTACTATTCCGTTAACATTTTAGGGAAATCCACGTGTATCTGTATGTATATACATAAATGAAAACAACCGGTCGCTACGAGTCGGTACATTTTCGTCTAATTAAAATTTACTGATTATTCGCTTAATCACTTCACTAGAAGTGCCATGTTATCAACCGATAGTTTTTTCCTTAAAAGATTTGCAAAAATATGTGTCAGTTCGACATAACGCTATTAGTGATTGATTGTGAAATGTAATACGGAAATATTGTGTGCTTTAAGCAGTCCCGAACATAGGGCAAGGATCCCGATAAAAGATTTCTATAAGTTGTAGGCAAAGGGAATCTCGAGATATTTCGAAGGGAATCTAGAAATTTTTCAATTGATCAGGGAACAAAAAATTTCTTAAACTAAGCAAATTTTATGTATAAAAGCAACAATATAATTTTAGATGGAACACAATACATACATTTTTTGAAAGTAGTCCCGAAATTTTGGGTTTGATATCGATAAGAAATTATTTTTTAATTCGATAAAAAAGTTTTAGTTGAAATTATCTTAAATGAAATAAGCAAAGCAAGTGAGTAATTGGTTAAAGTGTGTATCCGGGATTCCCATCTTCAGTGTTCGGCATCTTGCATTATTTTCACATTTAAAAGCAACAAAAAAGCGCCACATGCTTTACGGAAATTGATTCTAGATAACATTAAAAGTCATTATAAATCTTGTAGACAATTAAATATCAAATTATAGATATGACAATTTTACTGATTGTGTGCATTAGAATGGCTATCATGCACACATATGTACATAGAATTCAGCTTTATTTTTAAGGCTTTGAAAATTAGCTTTCAATGCTCAATATTATGTAACTTTTCTGATTTAACAAAGATTTCACAGCTGAACGTGCCGAGTAAAGTAAACAGAGCCAAGTTCCAAAAGGACTTCGGATTTTTTGAGTAAAATTCGGGAGAATAGTATTCAAAGTAGTTATTTAAAATTCAGACTCCCGCTGACTTATGTTGTTGTTGTTGTTTCACCGGCCTAATCATCCTAGTTGAAGCTT
Source organism: Rhagoletis cerasi (assembly GCA_029783565.1). Lineage (NCBI taxonomy): Eukaryota > Metazoa > Arthropoda > Insecta > Diptera > Tephritidae > Rhagoletis > Rhagoletis cerasi. The sequence goes on along the minus strand of JAPVRG010231000.1, from coordinate 3,471 downwards.
GACCTCTTTCGTCCAGGTGGTAAAAAGAGTTGTTGAGGATTATGTAGGGGGGAGGGTTAGGCTCCTTGCAGTGAAGAAACGAAAAATTTTCGTTTATTTTTGAGCACAGGTAATCAATTCCATTGCCGGGCGCTAATATCGAGCACTCGCCAGCTTATAAGATGATGGAGACTCCCTCTGTGGTTGAAAGAGTTTCGGGATATAGAAGTTAAATCGAAGCGGGGAGAGGACACCACCCTGTGGAACCCACGTTTTATTTTTCCTGGGCTTGGATGCTTTGTATCTGAAGATAACAGACTGTGGGAGTGAGGAAGCCTCAATGCCTGCCAGTAGCGTTGAATGGCAGACGGTACTAGGACTGTTCTCTCACAGGGGCTATTGGAGTTAAGTCCACGAGTTATCTGAGTGTTTATGGCTTTAAGTGCTTTGGAATAGCTGTGCACTTTGCCGAAGCTATGCTGATTCTTCGCCGGGGTCAGGTGATACGGGTGCAGCAAGGCATCTAGGTTTCTCGCGACGGAGGAGAAGAGTGTTATCGGCCGATAAAACTTCCCTTTGTTGGCAGGCTTCCCAGGTTTCAGAAGTGGGATCACTCTCCCCGATTTTCATACACCCGGAATTATGAGAGGGGCCAGAGGTAAGATGAGGACCTTGGTGAGGCAATTTACTCCCGCTGGACTCAATCTTTTCTGCATCAGCATGCATATTCCGTCGGGACCAATGGCTTTGGCAGCTTTCACCTTCCCGAAGGCCACCTGGATCCCACCGCTGGTGCAAATAAGAGGCGCACTTATTTTTGGCAATCTGATCACTCGACGCTTTGTTCTGTCCACCGGACATCGCGCATCGCTACGGATTCGATTAGGCACGATCACCGAATGAAATTCCCACTCTGTCATCGCGCTTCGTCGGGTTGGAGAGTGACCTTACGGTTGACCAGAGCTTACTATCACTAGGTGCTCCTCGCACTTCTTCCGCCGAATCTCCGCATCTGGCATCGGCCGGGCGAAGGTGGTCGTGCCCGTTCGCTAGAATAACCGCTTTGGCAGGGAAATTTGAGTGCGTTTCCGCAATGCGTCCAGCAGAAATGAAGCGGCAGGGAAGACCTCACGGAATTAGTGGGAGAGTTAGAGTTATGCTCCTCGGGTGAGCTCCGTTGAGCCGTGGAGGCTGCTTGGATTTTTCGCGGCACCGGCACCAGCGCATTGCGCAAGTTGTGGGTTGCCGTGGAGGCAGTTGTTGACGGTTGGCTCGAGCAACTTGGGGGTGACAAATGATGTGGTCCGCTCCTTCTGTGACCTAAGACTTGAGCAGATCTTTAAGTGACTCCATCCTTTGCAGGTGTTGCACCTAACCGAAGTGGCCTTCTCTGGGCCCCCCGGACCGCTACCTCCCCAAACAAATTTTCTAATAAATTTCTTTTATCAAATTTATCAACATAGCAAAATATTTGTATTTTCTATCCAAAAAAAGTGCGTGAACACAAAACCAGCAACATGCGATCAGCTTTTTTCCTTTCCAAGTTGTTGCAAGTTAAAAATTTTCCAGTAAAAATTTGCAACTTCCTCTGCCATTAACTGTCACTTTGCTCTCTCAATTTCTCCTATTTTGCAAGTTTTTTGGATACAAGAAAAATTGACAAATGTTATTATTTGCTACATGAACAGGCATAAGCTGCGTTCGTTTAAAAAAACCAGCAAGAATTAGTAAGCAAAAAATTTCAGAGAATAAAGTATCTTACACTCCCAAAGAGAGAAACATACAAAATTTTGCGCTAACAGGAATTTGCAGAAATTTACAAGTTTCACTGCCAGCTGGTGTCCACGGTTGCATTTCAAATATGAATAAATTTTTATGGATTTTTTTTAATTATTTCAAGTGGAAGACAAAACAGGCATCTATACGCAAATTTCTTCTCATTCTGACTTTCTTCAACTTACTCTTCAATTTCTTTGTGGTAGTCGCTAGGTTTGCTCCATACGCTTTTCGGTCTGTTTCGGAAATTAGAGTACAAAAAAATTACTCTCTCACAAGTGTCAAAAATGTGTCAAAATGTGGTACAAAATTTATTTATGAATTGGGAAACCAATTGTGGTTAGTTAAATTTGATTTTATTAACAGTCATATATTTGTAGAAGGTACGAAGATTCATCAATTATGAACTACACGGCAGTCTCAAAAACCTGTATGCAACATTCAAACACAAACGGCGAATTGGGAATTCGACACGTTGTCCATTAGTGCGCGGGCAAAAGACGAATTGATAACCTCCTTCCTTTTTAGGTCAGTTAACAAATTACCTGTATTTTGGGGTTTTTTCAATATTAACTTGGTCAAGAAAGCAAATGTGAGTCACTTCAGGCGTTCCCCAAAATATTCCCAATCGATTTCGGATACAATTTCGAAGTGCTTTTCATGGTTTTTTGTAATCGGAATTAAAAGTTTTTCTTCCTTTGTTGCTCGCATTGTCAACATTAAATGCAAATTAAATGGGTAAACAAAAAATTAGGGCGTGGAAAAATTTCCTCTTTCATTGTCTTTATAATAATTTACACACCCGCTCTTTTGTTGCTTTATTTGACACATTCAGGATTATTTTTGCATGCATATATAAATATGCATTTTATATAAATACATATATTCGATGGTTTCTTGTAAAAGAAAAAAATGTCGATGAAATGTTAACTGAAGAACGATTATTACACAACTTGCGGAAAATATTCAGTGTGAAGCAACTGAGCTACTTTTATGAGGTCGAAATATGAAAGAAGAATGCAGGAGTGGTATTATTTAAAGAAAAAGTTCTAATTTTTGTGGGCCTTGTTGTTGTTGTTGTTGTTGTAGCGGCTACAACAACCCCGCCCAGATCGGTTGGTATCTCAGTCGTTGTCGTCAAGCTCAACTAACGGTAGACCCAAGAAGCGTGCAGCCTCTATGGGGTCAGTCCACAAGGACAGAGGCGTTAGTTGTGTGGGATTGTCCGGGCATGCGAAGAGATGTTTCGAGTCATGGGGTGACTCTCCGCACGCTGGACATACATACGTTTGGCACATCTGTATCCAATCTGCTCAGGTATGAGTTCAACCTGTTGCAGTAGCCAGAGCGTAGTTGGGCTATTGTGGTCATTGTCTCCCGAGGCAGACGAAGCTCCGACTCGTCAATGTCCGGTGGTTGTGTTCCCAGAACGGCATTCACAGGGCGGGAGTCTACGTAACTTGAGACTGATTCCCTCTGAATGTCGTTCAGGGTCTGTCGGTAAGCAGTCGGGTCCAGAGGTTGTTTTATGTACCTCTGTACCTCGTCAGTCAGTTCGTATAGGTGCCTCCTGACATGCCTAGGCGAGGGCTCCTCTGCAAGCAGTTGCCTGTTAGGGTGACCGCGTCTGTGGCTCCCTGCCAGGAACTGCTTGCAGAGCATTGTGTTGTGCTCCTTGATTGGGAGCACTTTTGCCTCTTCGTGTAGGTGGTGTTC
>JAPVRG010230998.1:0-10293 GCA_029783565.1 Rhagoletis cerasi | reverse complement strand
GGATCAACGAAGATCTCTTAGTGAGTAAATATGACGAAAATACATCGACGTGCTAAGAAATTTCATAACTGAGAGCCCACCCTTAGGTTAGGTTAGGTTAGGTTATCTCGGCTGCCCTCATCCCTCAGTAAAAGGGCACACTTAGGCCACCATGGGCCCGTTGTGATGCCATAGTAGAGACTCCATATGTCTCTCCATTTACCTTAGAAATGGAACCCCTTCGTAGCTTTGATGAAGCGCACAAAGTCGTAGATACTGGCTGAATCTAGTTCAGCTAGACATTCAAAAGAATAATGGAGGAATGAGCATCCATCGACGTGCTCTCGCCAAAGCAGGACAGTGGCATAGGTAGTGCTCCACGCTTTCTAGACTCCGCAGACCATCTTATATTAGCCTGTTCGACAAAGTTATTTTCAAACCAGAGCTTGCAAGAAGATAGCGGAATGCCCGCATTACGAGCTGTGCTGATTGCAGACAGCAAGGTTCTTTCCCTTGCTAGTTCACTGGCAGTACTGTTTCCCGGTATGTGTTTATAGCGTGGCGCCCATACAACATTAGTGACGTAACATCTCGAAGGTTCATTAAGAGTACGTCTACATTCCATAACAATCTTCGATGTAGATTTGTCAGAATTAAGTGCTTTATTAGCTGCTTGGCTATCAGAAAAGATTGTTGCCAATTTCAGACTAATTAGAGAATCGATCAGCCATCTTGCAGCTTCGTTTATGGCTGTTAGTTCAGCCTGAAATACGCTACATAGATCTGGCAGACGAAAACTAAGGCTAAGTGAGAGTTCTTGCGAGTATACCCCACTTCCTACCTTCAGATCCAACTTGGAGCCATCAGTGGAGATGGCTGTTGGCTCAGAATACAAGATGAGGACCGAATCCTCCTCCCAATCTTCCCTTGAGGGGATCTTTGTCTGGAAGTGATTCTTTAGTCCAGTAGGCGGGACTGTGTATTCCGGGCGCCTGAAGTCTACTGGAAGATCTTTCAAAATTCTAGAGTGTCCAAACCTCGTGTCACTCCATTTGATTAGTGCGTTTAATCTATAAGCATTGCTGCTTGCCTGTAGTTTACCATATAGGTCCACAGGTAGAAAGTGAAGCAATGCCTCTAGGGCTTTAGTCGGCGTCGATGGTAGCGCTCCCGTGATCATCATGCACGCCACCCTTTGGACCTTTTCTAATTTGATTCTTATTGTAGATTTATCTACGGACGGCCATCAAACCGTTGTGCCATAGAACAGAATGGCACGCACAACCGCTGTATACATCCAGTTCACAATGTGAGGCTTCAATCCTCATTTCTTCCCTATCGCTGATTTACAGGCATACATGGCAGTTACAGCTTTTTTGCAACGCTCTTCTATATTGCGCCGCCAATTTAGCTTTTTGTCAAGAATGACGCCCAGATATCTAACTTCCTCAGAAAGAGTCCGCCGGATGCCGTTCAAGGAAGGAAGTTGTAGCTGTACAGCTTTCGTTTTCTTTGAAAAGAGAACCATGACCGTTTGAGTTCCACTCTTGAAAATTTTTACTTCGGTCCTGGCGCTTTCAAATCCATTTTTTTACGCTCAATGAAAACCTCCACGATATTTTAAATATGCTGTGAGAGAGATAGCGGAAAAGAAGGAAGGAAGTAGCGAATTCGCGATCTTAAAAATTCCATAGCAGCTCACGAGTAAGTCAACAGTGCCAGAATTTTGAAACGGCGCGTGCTAACGGCTATAAATTCTCTTAGTAACCCGTTCGTATAATTTGGCAAAGAATTTTGTAAACATGTAAACAAATCGTCTCGGCAGAGTTGCAAATGTTCTCCAAAATCTGCAAAAAAAAGCTTTCACAGTCTTGCTCATATTGCTTTCTCTCTCTCTCCACACACTTTCTAAAGCTAAAGCTACTGAGCATTCTTATCTAAATTGAGAGAATGCATCAATAATGCACTTGCACTCACGCCGATTGCAAGGTGTGGTGAATTTCTGGCTGAACCGAAGACATAGCATTTGATTGTTGATTTTTGTGTTTGCTTTCACAGTGAATTGTAACTGTATTTGCATTTTATATACTTTTTTATTTCATTTCATTTTTCTTAACCTCAAATTTTAATGCACAAATGCATTTCATTGTATTTTGTCAATATTTTTTTCTTTTGTTTGCTTCATTTTTCTTTTGTGTTTTGTATTCAAGTTAATATTGCGTGTTTGCTATTGTTTATTTTTCGCCTGTTGCTATCATCTTTCCTACTAAGTCCATCTACAAAGTGAAATTCGATTGGCAGCTGGCCAAATTAAAATTTTATTGCATATTTTATTAAAATGTTTTTAACGCATAAATTGCATGGCATTACTCATTACAGTCGCACAAAGATGTGTTGTTGGTATATGCAAATACCGAGCATCTATAAACTTAGATGTTTACTAGCAATGGCGACGATTTTTAGTAATGAAACGAATTTAATTTTTGTTTTTATTAGTTTTTCAGTTTCTACCTTCTAAAAATGTTTATATTTCACGCGAAGCTCTTGACAACAGATTCGAATGAAAGAACACATTTTTACAATAGACACGAATATGTAGCAGAACTTTTAGTTGGTTTACCGCAATCTGTTTAGCTTTGCGAGCGGCTGACAGCCATTTGCAATTGTTTCTACGAATCGTATTTGGTGATGAGTTGTTTCAGGTCTGAGTAGGTAGATCGAAAATTGGGCGTCAGTAATTTTAGTATGGTGTCCAGATTACTATGCTTTTTAAAGTTAAATGTACAACATAATTTTATTGTTTGAAGATTTCTGAAGGGTAATATTTTTATTCGATCAAAAAATTTTTATTTTTAACGATTTTATAGCAATTCCACGAAAAAATGAATTTTCTCCATATATAAATTTTTGGAAAACTTTTAAACGATTTCAAAATATAAAAATACGAGTCTCCTTATATTCGATATTCTTCAGTCTTTGGGGGTGGCTGGAAAAAAATTTTTTGGACTGTACATAAATATATATAGTTCTGCATATAAAATAAGTTGGGTTATTTCTTGTTGAATTTGAGTAAATGTTAACCGATTTCAAAATAAGAAAATACGATTCTCCTTATTTTTGATATTCTTCAGTCTCGGGGGTGGCTGGAAAAAAATTTTTTTTAGACCACCCTAACGTACATATATGTATACATATGTATACTTCTGCATATAAAATAAGTTTCTTAATTTCTTGTTGGATTTGGTAACATTTTCTGGTGATTTTGGTAACAAATAAAAAAGCTTTGTGGTAACACTGGCTACGCTAAAACTAATCACTTTCGCGTAATCAATTGTTATTGTTTTCCTATTGAGCTTGATCAAACGAGTGTATACTCGTACACGTCGTATGAGCCACATTATTTCCTGCTATTATTTTAAAAAAAAAAACAAAAAAACCTGAATCATTGATTTAAAAAAAGATTGGTCCTGGAACAGTGGTTGGCATTACGAATTTGTAGAGGATTTGCAGAGTATTTTTATCTCTTTGATTTAGAATCCAGCTCAGAGGGCCAGACGATTGTTAAGACTGGCAACAAAGTGTGCCAAGATTAAAATATTAGCTTAGGTCTCCACACACTTGATAACACAACCTTGCAGTAGTTCGAACTCATCCTAAGTGAGCGCTCAGATAGTCCCAATTGTTGTCAGTACTAGTCCTTCCCAATGCGCCTGCCGTGAATTCAACTGTCACTTTTGACATTGGCGTGTCATTGAAAAAGGGCCCAACTAGCCGTAAGATAATCCTATAGTTGCAAAAGCAATTAAAACATAAATGAGATATTCACAACCAGGGACCGAAAATAATGATTATTTTCAAAAAATTTCATGAAAAAAATCTAAAGCTTCCAAATATCGTAGAACAGTTTCGTGTATGTATATGTGCATGTTCTTTCATGTCCTGTAGGAATATGATACGATTTAAAAATTTCTGAACGATGTATATACAAATTATAATTAATTATTAAATTTCTAATTTTTATCAATCGCTCAGAATATATAATCATATATCGAGTTACATTTTTTTGATCAAAAATAAAACTTATTTTCGAGTGGTTTTTCTCTCTGAAATAGTGATTACTATTTTCTTGAGCTTAAAAGTGTTTGTGATCGCATCACTCACGAACGACTCAACGGTACTTTTATTTTGTTTGGTCCTTCTTATAGTAGGTTTGAGAAAAAAAAAATTTTTAATGCTGTTGCCGGATGTCTGCAATAACACTAATTTTTTTTTTTAGAAATCGCAACAATGGAATTACTCATATTGTATATGAATAAATTTTAAATGAAAAACAAAAACTATGGTGTTGCCATATGTTTATGTAAAAAAAAAATTATGATCATTGAAATCAATGCTACAATGGAATTTTATTGATAAAAGTAGGGATTTCCTACGAGTGTCGTTGCATACATTTCGTAGTAATAGTTGTAGTCGCTAGAAGTACGTTGCCTTATAAACTCGAATTCTTTGGTATCATAATTGAAATAAAATGTTTCACTTCACACTTTATTTGAAAAAGCTGTACCCAATATTTGTATTTTTTAGGCTGAAGCTAAACGTAAATTCAAAACCAACGTACTTTCGATCTGAAGTTTCGTTTTCAACTCCTCTTTTTGCAATTTAAGTGACATGTACTACTATTTTTACATCCCGAAGCAATTAAATAAATTTTCATCTGTGTAACTATGACTGAAATAATAAACATCATACAACTAATCGTAGCGTAAATTTTCGTAGAAGTTACGAAATTTTAGAGAGTTTAAAATTGTTTCGTATTCGTAGTCGTAAATATGGATTCTATTATAATTAATGCTGAATATTACGCTAATCAAGGACTTTTTATTTAGGCTTTATAAGAAGTAAATTTTAGGCAGAACAACGTCTATCGGGTCAGCTGGTTCAAATACAAATTTTACTCAACAGCCAACCAAGCCTTTAGAAGAGCCATTTTAATGCAAAATGATACTTTTTGCTTTTAGAGGATTCAGACTTTTTACTGACCTTTCTATGCATTGTGAGGATTAAAACTCCTTTCAATTCTTAACAGTTTTCTACAAATATAAAATTGAGAAATCTTCGGAGTAAAAATTGGTAAAATATTTAAGAGATTTCAAATAATAATCATACCAGTCGTCAATAACAAAAACTAGTTTTTTTATGTACGATAGGTACATACGAGTATAACTCGTTAGTTGGAAGAAAATCAGATTAAAAAAAATCTTAAATTCGATAAAAGCGACTTTACGTATTTTGGTCAGTTATTTCTCACTGAAAAAGAATTGATAATAACTTAAAAATGTATAAAATTAGAATTTAAAATTTAGTCCTAATGATTAAATTGTTATTAGACTTTAATTTGCCTTTTTCCTTTTACCAATTTTAATTACACAAAGTGGAGAGAGATTAATATGTTAGGTAGACAAATACTCTGCCTGTGGAAAATATTTGGTATTTTTTACACCAGATAAAATATAGTCTCGTTGGTATTTCTACATTCATAATTTACCCCAAATCAAAATTTTTTGGTCATGTAGTTCCTCCTGAAAACAAGTAACCTCATTGTGCAAATATGAATGTATTTTAAATAAGTTTTCCTGATCAGCAAGGTCTGTAAATTGACTGACATTACATCGACAGCTTTGTATTTATTTGAAATAGATTTGCCACGCAGAAATTATTTGCCTAGGGGTACGCCACACTGAGCAGCAAAACACACACACGCACAACAAACTTAAAAGTCACGTATACGCCCCCTCTAACATTGAATCGAAAGAATGAACGAATGCTAAACCAAATAAACAAAACAAAAATTAAATAACTTCAGGTATTTCGATTTATTTAAAAATGCATTTTAGCCATTGACAACCATTCAGGCCATTTGCATTTCTTTCAAAATGAAATGTTTTTACATTTAAATTTCACTCAGCACAGCAAACTAAACATAAGTACATAGAATAACTGCAGACTACTATGTAGTATGCACATATGTACTTATCTATCTACATGTGTAAGAATGTACATATGTACGTGTGTGCATGTGTCTACTATAGCTATGTATGTAGCCGCGTCGTATTGCTGCAGAACTAAATTATGTGTTTTACTGCAAATGCAATTAAAAATTCTGTTAGCCCGTCCAAGCGCAAAAATTAATGTTCGACTGTCAATTCGCGAGCCATTTTCACAAAACGATTGCAAACGACGAAAAAGCGACACTAGCCAAACGGTATTCTCACATACATATGTATGTAAATGTAAGTATTTGTAATATGTATGCCTGCATGTAGCTGCGCCAACAACAACATCAAAATCATCGCTCGAGATGCTGCATTTAATGGCCGCACACGCGCTGCCCATGTTCGCCTTCACCCATACGGCATACGGGGAGACACTTGTAGGCCACATATAAAATCATCAGCAAAAACAACTATAACTACAACTATAGCCAAAAAAAAAAACAAGCATGCTTGAGGTAACAATGGAGACAAGTACCGCTACGTTATATGATTTTCGCCCAATTTCATTCAACTCAACTGCCGAGTGGGTGCATCCATGTTAGCCCACACAAAATCGTTACCAATTTTACAAATTGACAAAATGCAGTGCAAGAGGCGAACGCTGTCAATGTGACGATAACCAAATGTAATAAATCAAGAATATAATAAGGAAATAAATGATAAAATAAAGTGCTTCTAATGCTGAATTCGCACTAGGTATTGGAATGAGAAAAATTTGTTTACTATTTGAAAAGTTTTCTATGTAAACAGACTTAACTACTTGTTTTACCAACGCAAATCCATCAATATAATTATTTGAATCAGGAACCGAAAGTAATCCTTGTTATGAAGAATTTTTATTTTAAAATCGTTGCGAAATCGTTATTTTTTTATTTGTATTTTTAATATAATTTTTAATTGTTATTTTATGATTTTTATTTTTTCCATCAAAAACAATAGCTGTTTTGTGATTTTTTTTCGATAATTTTTAATCGTTATTTTATGATTTTTATTTTTACGATCAAAAAATATTCGTTATTTTATGATTTTTATTTTTACGATAAAAAAAATCGTTATTTTTGGATTCTAATTTTTTCGATCATTTTTAATCGTTATTTTGTGATTTTAATTTTTACGATCAAAGATAATGGTTATCTTTGGATTCTTATTTTTCCGATCATTTTTAGTCGTTATTTTATGATTTTAATTTTTACGATCAAAGGTAATCGTTATTTTTGTATTCTTATTTTCTTGATAATTTTTACACGTTATTTTATGAATTTTATTTTTACGATAAAAATAATCGTAATTTTTGGATTCTAATTTTTTCGATCATTTTTAATCGTTATTTTGTGATTTTAATTTTTACGATCAAAGATAATGGTTATCTTTGGATTCTTATTTTTCCGATCATTTTTAGTTGTTATTTTATGATTTTAATTTTTACGATCAAACATAATCGTTATTTTTGTATTCTTATTTTCTTGATAATTTTTAAACGTTATTTTATGATATTTATTTTTACGATCAAAAAATTATCGTTATTTTATGATTTTTATTTTTACGATAAAAATAATCGTTATTTTTGGATTCTAATTTTTTCGATCATTTTAATCGTTATTTTATGATTTTAATTTTTACGATCAAAGATAATGGTTATCTTTGGATTCTTATTTTTCCGATCATTTTTAATTGTTATTTTATGATTTTAATTTTTATAGTCACAAATAATCGTTATTTTTGGATTCTTATTTTCTCGATAATTTTTAAACATTATTTTATGTTTTTTATGATTTTTATTTTTACGATCAAAAATAATCGTTGTTTTATGATTTTTATTTTTACGATCAAAATAATCGTTATTTTTGGATTCTTATTTTTTCGATAACTTTTATTTTTTCGATCATATTCAGATCATAAAAGATTTAAGTCGGTCATAAAAGCACAGGCTCCATTATAACGGTTAAAAATTAATGATCGAAATAAATTAAAATCACAAAATAACGATTAAATTATGATTTTGATTTCTTGTGTCGGAAATATAAAAAATCGTTGATGTTAGGACAATGATAAAAAAACAATACCTGTCAATAAATATATCGATGAATAATTTCATATGGATACTCGCTCTAGTGGCGATAAATGTGTCGATAGCGATGCCAAAAAAAAATAGATAAATAAATATGTATTCAAATTTATCGATAAAAAATTGCAATAGCGTGAACCTCGCAAGTTGCCAGGATCGACATGCCATTCGCTTCCTTCAAGCTCCTATCAAAAAAACCTTTACTTAAAACCGCAGGAGGGAAACCTGCAATACTAATTCCAGGCCAAATCTTGATAGGGAGGAATAAAGAATGACTGAAGATCGCCCGACTAACTTCTGCTGGAGCTGCTACGATGAAGAAGAGAATGAAGCAATTGCCACGAACTTTGCAGCAAAGGCCAACATTTCTGGCTATAGAGTTCTGCTATGATGAAGGCGTAGCTGCAAAGTTTAAGACATGCCAGGTGTTAAGGTTCGGAGGCTCCACAAGTTGCAAATACTATTAATAATATTCGTTGGCGTACTTCAACGCCGTTCGCCATATCGCTTAAATATTTTAGTAAAATACTTTGAAGCAAAGAGAAATAATGCTTTCGATGTACAATTCTAAAATCGCCATATTTTGTAGTGTAGTCAATTTGGACTTAAAGAAAAAACTCCAGTCGAGCTCAAAATGTACCAATCGGTTCAGAAATATGTATGTGCGAATAAAATGTCCAAAATATTCCATTTAATTTAATTTAATTTAATTTAATTTAATTTAATTTAAAAAATATAACATTTCAAGGTCATTGAGCATTATGTATTGGTTACAGTAGAAAATTTAAAATTTGTATAGATAGTTCCAATAGGAAAAAACTGAAGAGGTGTCGCGTTTTCTACGATGACATGTTTTTGCCATACAAAATTGGACCATTCTAATGTACATATGAGCAGGAAATAATGTTACTCATACGCCATGTACGTGTACCCACGCATTTGAACAAACTTTATAGGAAAACAAAAAACATATCGATATCGGATCAGATAGATATGTAACACCGATAATAATAATAATAAACTCGATAACAACAATTTCATTGAAAACTATAACAAAATCGATAACGATAACAAAATCGAGAATGTTAGCTAACAGTGAAAACAGTAACTAATACGTTTATGATATCAAAATTGATAACAACAAAATCGTAAACGATAATTGATTAACTCAGTGAGAGGGGAGACCAGTATGTTTGCATGTATGTATTTATATAATAAAAAAAAATATTTATTGGACCAAAAAGTATTGGGCAGGCACTGTGGCCAATGGTAATCAACTATTACCACCCCTGCAAGGTTGTAAGCCATGCAGAGACCGCTGAAAACTCCAGAAGCATTGTCTGGAGGATGCATCAGACTAGGCCGAGCATACTTTAAACTGCCATCAAATTATAACTTAAGAGTGTTTGATTACATGGCAGTTGAGAAGTGCATGTGCAAAAATTTCATAAATATAATGAAGGAAATTTTTGCACATGCAGCATTACATAGCATACATTTAGGCGAGTGGTGTTAGCAATTGCGCCTAAACAATAATAAAATTGATAGCGACAACTAACACGATTATGGCGCCGATAACTGTACGATAACAAAATCGTTAACGATAGTAAAAGCGATAACGATAACTAACACGGTTATAATGCCGATAACTAAACGGCAACAAAATCGGTAACGATAATAAAATCGATAACGATAACTAACACGATTATGACGCCTATACCTCTAAAACTATGTTCACATTGGCGTGATTTAGAGCTGAATCTTAATTTACGCATAAATTAAGCACAAACTAAGTAATTTCGCCTTGTAAAATCTGTCAGTAAATTAAGTATAAATGAGATAATTTATCATAAATCAAGAACTAAACGAAGAAGAAAATGTGTTGTCATTTATTTTCGCTGTCACTGTTGAGGAAATTAATATAAAAAAACGCCTAAAGGTGTGCATTCATTTTGTTTAACATGAAGTACAAACCACACACTCATACGTACACATGCTAATGAAATGTATATAGAAATAATGAAAGCAAGTTTGAACTCACTTGAGTTATGTAAAGTAATTTGGCCGAAACAAAGTAATTTATGCTGTAATATGAACATAGTTTAACCGTTTGTCTGTCCCATGCTTGAACTCACATCCGTTGTCTTTTGGGGTCAGGATGACCCCAATGAAATAGAGGTACAAAATATAAGAAAG
>JAPVRG010230997.1:0-16470 GCA_029783565.1 Rhagoletis cerasi | reverse complement strand
GTTCGAGCATGTCCTATGAAGAGACCAATTGTTCCCTTTTATACCCGAATGGGTATAAAAGGCGACTAGTCGCTTTTAAAAAATAAAAATAAAAACTTCGCCAGCTGCGATTCGAACCAAGGTCCGCTGGATTGCTAAGCGTATACTCTCTCTACATGCCAACGCCGCACATGAAATTTCATTGACTAAATGCCTACATATCATTAATACCCGTTAGATATCGTCGCCTTGGTAAAAGATTGTCGTATGTTATTCACGCTTCCTATGCGCTTCCGACAATCTTTTACCCAGGCGACGAGATGAGTTGGGGACTAACTCATCTCCAATTATACCCGTAAGGGATGAGTCGAGACTAATTGATCTACAATAATACCCGTTTGAGACTACTTGTGACTAATTGATGCCCAATTGTACCCGATTGAGACTAATCCGGGAATACTCTCTTTAGAGATTAGTCGCACAATTTTTTGCAGGGTAGTGACAGTCCAGGCAATGGAGTTTCGGTTTGCATTTTCTTGAAGTGATAAGAAGACGAAATGGAATTTAAAAGCTTTTTTCTTTTGGCAGACAATTTTAAATTGGGTTAGACAATTCAAGAAGAAACGTTAAATGCTTAAAGTGAAGAATTGACTGGGAATGAAGTTTTTGAGGAATTGGATGTGCAACATATTCTGCAGTAAATTGGGTCATCCGTTGATCAGTTTACGATTACGGAATGCTTTTAAGAGTTCACTCCAGTAGAAATCTTACTGGCTGACACAGAAACATGAAGTGCGTGAAAGGAGCGCCATGAGATATGGCGATTTGAAGGGAAGGGGATTTTAAAATAAATATATTTTAAATCGATATTCGCTATAAACTTCATTGAAATAAAACTTAAAATAATCTTAAACCTCAATGTTTAACTATGCACTGAATTTCTGTTTTAAGACTTAGTCATAACTTTAACTGGGTTTTTCCACGAGTATCTGTGATCATTCGCAATGAATTAATAATAATAAAATATTAGCGCTTACACTTTTGCTTAGTGTTTTGCCGTACTTCTCCTTCAATTTGTGATGTGCGTCCTGATGTTATAACACAAATAAGGGAGACCTACAATTTCACGCCACCTCTAGTGTGGGTGTACACAATTGACTACCTTGGTTGGGTACGAGGCCGACCTAAAACCTCTTCCGTATTCTGCGTCCGGCACCCGGTTGCAATGCAACTCCACATTGAGAAGCCACAAGCCACTCTCCCCGCTTTTGGGTTTCGAAACCACAGCCACCACGATACTCCCCGAAGGGCCGTACCCAAAAGGAAGAGGCCATAGCAAATATAGTATGCTATGGGGGCCCCTGTTCCCCCGTGGTACCAGATAGAATACTCTGGTCAGACTGTGAAGCCGAAACTTCCACCAGTTGAGTAGACACCACTCCGGACTGGCAACCGTTGACTAGTGTACCTCGGGGTTGTCACACCCGGGATTCGATGAGTACGGGAATTTAATTCCCTAAGGAATCAACCCCCGAAACTCCCGAATCCCCCTGAGGGGCTGAGTGGCGACCACTGTTTGGAAACACTTTTTCTAATTTAGATATTTCTTGGACCAGGGATCGAACCCAGGTCCTAGTATGCACCTCTAAACTCTCAGCCACAGCGGCCGTCCGCTCAAAATAAATTGGTTGTTGAATGAAACATTTGAACCTGAAATGAGATATGCTGACATGTGAAGTGAACAGAGCCAGTTTTTTTTTTAATTTACAAGTAGTTATTCAAAAGGCTAAGGAGTTCAATATTGAGTGCTCCCGGTATAGATTTGTATTAAAGCTGATATTGTTGCAAAACGAGGTAGAAATTAAGGTACGTAGTATTTTCCTCTCTAGTCCACCGGCTATGGTGATTATTTCATCGTTGCCGAAAGCCACATGACGATTCAATAGTGCTTCCAGTGGGAATAACAAAAACTCTCCGTTGTCGGGAGCTGCCAACGGCTCTCACCAGTAGTTTCGCGCTACAGAGAGGCAACCTACGACTTACCAGTGCATTTTCCGATCACCATCAGTGCTCAATTTATTACCAAGAATCATAAAACTATCCAACAGTGCATCACCCGGCCATCATCAGTAGTCTTATCGTTTCCGAGAGCCAGAGTAGTGATGAGAGCACGTATCTCTGTTGGATGCCTGCTTTAATGTACAGTGCCTCAAGGACTTAATCAGTTTTTATTCAGGTTAGGCAAAACTAGACTAGCTTAGGTTAATCTGGCAGGCTTAAAAAGCCTCGTATATATGACTTGCTACATCCATAGTGTTAACAGAAATAAAACGACCTATTAAATTACATATATGAATGGGCATTATTTGAAGAATCAATGATATTTTCTTAGCGAATTTCAAAAGACAGTACATACAATTTTTTTGCCTTTTATAGTTTTGGCAGAAACGTCTTCCAAAGCAGTTCAGTCTAACGTTTCCCAGCGCCGCACATTTCTTTACTGCCTTAACTATAACTTCTGGCTGGAATACGCTACAGTGACTCGGCAATTTGTATGATTGTTTTATGCAAATGTAGCCCTCTTATGTTTTTGAGCCATTTGTGAATACATAAATACTACCATCTTCGTCCTATAGACCCTTAGGCCATCCATCCTCTTCAATCATGAGGGCAAAACTTTTCACGAATTACAAACACGGGATGTTATAGTCTTTATGAACAGTACCAGGTTCGGCTTATCCGCATTTACGCTGAAACCTACACGTTTACACCATTTAAGAATATCGCGGAGTGCCCGATTTATTACAGAGCTCACTGTGTTAATACAGCTACCGCATATTTTAATGGCGACATCGTCCGCATAAGCGTCAATTTTGTCGCTTTACTGTAGAACGCTTTGATAGAACTCCTCCTTGCGGATTTCTTCCATACTCGGCAAAAACCTTGTGGCAAGCTAGCTCTTACTTATCCTTTTTCTTAAGGCCAAGTCGAACCCAACTAATTCAGCACCTTCACCTGCAAGAATAGAGAACTGGAGCTTAGCCAGCAACAAAGCCCTTCTGACCGCTCGCGGTCGACCACTGGCCAAAAAGACTTTGGAACTTAGCATGTCGGTGCTTTCGTCCAGCGCCGGCTGAGCTAATTGTAAGCCCATCTGTCCAGGAGTAGCCTACAAGTTGCCAAAGGAACTTCTATGCCCGACGGTCAGTGATGATGATCTCAGGGATACCCTGCCTAGCCAATTCTTCAGCCATGTAATTTCCTGTGATTTCGCTATATTTTGGGACCTAAATCACCATCATTTGGAAATATTCCGAGGCGATTGAGAGTGAGATCAGGCATTACCTGACTAATTTCGATGAAACCATGAGCGAACCTCTTTTTGTTCTTCTAATCGGTGACAGCTAGTCGACTGCCTCTTTAATAATGGCCAACTCTGTCTGAAAGACCCTGCACAAATCTTGCAGCCCCAATATTACAACCACTGAGAGTTCCGGGCAGAATACACCTCTTCCAGAGGTTACCATTCTCACATTCACCTCTTGGAGGGATGTATTTTAGGGGCTAGCTTGGGAACGCTTCGATCCTTTTTTTCCGGTAAGAAGTCGAAATTTTTATGAATTGCCTACTGCTCGTACGCCGGGTAGAACTACCTTTTCGAAATTAAGATTTTTATGGTCCAACGTTCATTTGCTTGGAAAGAAAACCATAATATTCTGTATCCATTACAAGATATAGAAAAATATATAGATGTCCGGAGAGCCCTATATTTCTTACTTATCTTTTCTTTGTATAAATTATGTATTTCTCTGCACGAATATACAACTTACATGTATTTGTATATGGGCATTCCCAGCGGAAGGTCTACCGCGAACGAAAAATAAAATGTTTGTAAAATAAAGCTTTTATCTTACATTATATAAGAGAAAATATCCAATCGTCATTATTCGAAAGAGTTTACAGTGTTGCAAAGTTACAGCGGTAATAAAAAATGCAGGAAAGTTTAGCATAGCACTTTCTTACTATTTCTCTATTTCTATTGAATTTCATCCTTAATAATTATTTTTTTAAAAGAGATGTTCCGATTTCACTCATACCACCAAATCACTTGCACACTCACACTTTATTTGAGAAAAATACAAAAAGAGTAAACAAAGCTCAGTTAACGGTAGTTTTTTACTTTATATTCATTGATATTCTAATGTCACGTTCGTACCTTTGAGAAGTAGTTTTTTATTCTTACTTCTGTATTGACTGGTGGAAATTGCTGAAAATAAGAACGCAAAGTAAGTTTATAACGTAGAGTTGAAAAAAGATTTAAGTGAATGATTTTTTTTTTTAATAATATTTTTTTGGTGTCTCAAAGTTTGTCACGTTACGTACCTCAGGTTAGTATATGCGCTAACAAATTAAAACCATACTACATATTACAATGGTTTGTGATTTCTGTAGATAGAATCATTTGCTGAAAAAATAAGAAAAAATTAAAATGGTATAGAGAAGACATAAAAAAAGACCCTATAAAATTAGATAATTACCGTGCAAAAGCAAAAGACAGAACACGAAATTATCGAAAGAAGCTGTTGGAATTAGTGAAAAATAATGATAAATTTCATGAGGAATGTAAGGATACGTACGTATATCCATTAAAATTTTTTGAATAAAAAATTATGTTGCGTTTTTCTTTTAACAGGAAGTTAAATCAATGTAAGGAATTTCTTCGGTAGTAAACGATATGTCACGTTACGAACGTCACGTTACGTACCTTATTATATTTTGTTTAAAAAAATCTAACAAGTATTTTCAAGGGAAAAAGAAGGCTAGCATAACACAAGGTTAACAGATTAAACTGTAATAATTTGCATTCAGAAATTCATACATTATTCGCAGATTTTTACATTTTTATAGGTACAGCGGAAAACCACTTCTATTTTATGTCACGTCACGAACCCATATTGGTTTGTTTGTATCTTTGAACCTTTTTTCTCTACAGAGCCCTATTTTGCACTTTATATTGTGCTTCTAAAGAGCTATCCAAAAATAAAATTAAGGAAGAGGAAATTTAAATTAGTCTCAATTTTTTTTCACGTTTAATTCGTACGACTGCTACGTGCGCCACCATGGAAATGCCCATATGTATGTTATTATTTGAACAATTTTCATTTGCTTGGACGCCACTTAAGTCCGAGCAATCTTCCTCAGCTGTTCGATGGGAGTGTTGAAATATTCTCGAATGAGTAATATTGCGGTAAATATTTAAATCATAGTTACTTTAATAACGTGTACATCATTTAATGTATATTCATATATGTATATACTGGAAGTCAAAATGCCTATATTAAGCCAATTTATTAGTTCAAGAGTGCAAGTGGTTATCACAATAATAGAACACAAGCAAACTGCTGAACTTAAGAAAATTTAATTGAAACATTTCAATGCATTTAATTAGGCTTCACTACAGTATTAATTAACCCATCTATTGGATTTGTTAAAAATCAGCTTAGAAAATGAGTTAATTAAATTTTGCATACGAACGCAAACTTCACCCAGCTTCATTCGACTGCCTTAATTTAATCAAATTCATTAGCACTTTAATGCTGTATGCATAATTAATCACAATAAATTGCCATTTCGAAGATACTTCAATTTTAATTTGCAGTTGGTTTGTGTACATATGTGTATGTTTGTTCATATGCATATCTACATACATACGTCAACACAATTCTGAGAAATTTTCGTTTTTTGCTTAAAATTTAAATATACATACGTAAACAATAATTCGTTATGAGATAAAGATTCAAAGTGTTAAGTTATTCAGGAGCTTCGCATTCTACTGTTATGTGTCATTAGCATAAGTACAAACACATACATTGGTGCGCATGAGTGATGACTGAGCATGAGATAAAAGCTCAGAAATTCATAAGAAAAATACAAGCTTGCAAACACATTTTTAAATACGCACACATGTGTATGTATTTAAAGGAAATTCGTTGACAAACAGCAAGTAATAAGAACATGAGTATTCCATTTTCTTCAACGCCCCATCAACAATACACACATTTGCACAAAGCTAACTACAACAGCACAAGAATTTTGGCGCAAATAAATTTCATTTGCTTGAGACGTTTGTGTCTGTTGCTCATTTTCAGCAACAAATATGAATGTCTGTCGCTTGTAAAAAACACGCCTACCCATGTTAGTATGTATGTATATGTATACTTAGGTACTTATGTTGCTCTTCCCTTTATCAGACGAATTTGCATCACACGAGTATGTTCATCGGCTTGAGTTTAACTAAAAAGGCAAGCAATGCACAAGAATTTGACACTTTTATTTGCCTTTAAATAAGCTCTGCATTCACTGCTATGTATGTGTATACCGTAGCGAGCAAACAGCCAGTTTATCATATGTATGCAGCAAATTCTTGTATGCAACGTACATTTTTCCTGCTGAATTTGCATTTGCATTGCGCAGCACATTTTTGCGTTCGTTCGGTTGCCAACTGCCAAGCCGCCAACCAACAGAACCGGCAAGATATGTGTATGTGCCTGTAAGACGTAGGCTCTGAAAAAAGTTTCCTTTAGCAGACACTTTGCTTTTAAAGAAACAGACGGAAATTTAAGTGACCTGAATCACACACATCCTTGCTTTTTATTTTTAATTTTCGTTAATTTTGAAACGGAAACGGAGAGCTGAACGCAAACACAAAAGAGTTACATGCACTTTGTGTAATTGAAATGATGTCTTTTGTATATTCAAAAGTTGGTGTGAACAGAGATGCAGTAGTGGGTCTTATAGTTATAATATTTTGCGCTTGCTTCACCATGTACCAACAAAGACGACTAATTAATTTCTCTTTATTAAATTAAGCTCTGATGCCATTTTATTAGCTAGTCATAAGGAAATCCATTTTTTCATAAACTTTTCTCACCTGCAGCCCCTCGAAGCCTCCCAGTCATTACACTGAACCAAAAATGTACCATAAACAGCCGTAAAAATAAAATTTTTTGGTTACAAAAATCATCCAACATTAAAAAATTTTAAAATTGACATTACACCATAATCATTTTAACATCATTAATATTATATTAAGAAATGTAAAATTACAGTTATTTTAATGCAAAACTGACATTAAAAATGTAAAATAATCGCTATAATCTAATGTAGTGCGGACATTTTAAATGTTAAATTAACATTAAAAATATGTGCATTTGATATGATAAAAATGTAAATCTATACGAATTCAATATCATTTTGATATTTTATAAATGTTAAATAAATTACTGAAAATATTTTTCCAAATAATTTTATTAATACAAAATGATTTTTATAAAAACAATTTAACTCCAAATTTTGCGCGTCGTCAATTTGGTTTTCGATCTCTTTTACCCGGGCGAAAATAGTGACGTCTTTCGGAATTCAACAAATTAGGAATTAAATTTTTTTCCATTTTTATTGTCGATCACACTAGTCAACAAATTTTGACGTAATCGCGTTGACCTAAGAAAAAAAAATATTTTCTAAGCTAAAGAAACGTTTTCGAGATATTTTCGAAACACTTGTTTTTGGTACCTTTCGCAGTTATTTGTCAAAATCTTTTGAAAAAACAATCTAAGCGACGAATGCAACCTACCGTTCGAAAGGTATTGATGTTCCCTTTGCAAAAATATATAACTAGTGTAGATTTAAATAAAAAGTACTACTGTTACTAGCGACCAAAATCGAAAAAAAATAAAATTTCAATCATTTTTGAAAATTGCATGTTTTGAGATGCTTATTTTTGATTAAAAAATTTTAGTTTAAATTTTTTTTTTGCAAATTTAAGCAAAAGATAAATTATTGCAGTAAGTCTAAGATCATCCAAATCGGATAAGAAATATAGATGTTATGGAGCACTGAGTAAAAAGTCTAACTTTAGAGTAAAAAGTCTGTAGACGATTTGTTCAAAAGATATTGACAAATTGACCCAAAGTGAGCCTAGAAAACACTTTTTTACAAAGGTTAATTTTTCGTGTAAACTAGTGTTATTATTACTTATCTATTACTGCTTATTATTTCTTATATTAAATACTATAAAAATTTATCACCAAAACGCGTACGTACACCAAACGCATGTCGACACGAATTGACGCGATCACACGTTCGTATTATTGCGTCATACTAAACGACGAAGAAAGTACATTGCAAGTTGTAATACTTACATTTTTATTGTTGGTGCGACAACATATCATATTACATCCACAATTAAATGTAAAATTCGGCTTCCGAAGCTGTAATGTAATTTTGACATTTAAATTTGATATTGCAACATAGTACATTGCAATATCATTTCGATAATTTTCTTTTAAAAATTACAAAAATAACGATAATTTAGCAATTTTAAATATGAAATTATCAATTTTTCGTTTACATTACAAATAACATTGCAAAATGTTAATTTTACATGGCAATATTTTTTTCGGTGTACTGAGCGAAAAATTCACCCAGTCTCTGACAGTGGCCTAAAAAAGCTGGCTATTTCTTATATCTCAGAAGTTGATGAAATTAAATAAAGGCTGTAAAAAATCAACACACATTGCTTCCTCACCGACATAATTAATTTTAAACCAAGATTATCCTTAAAAGTTATAAATCCTGTTTGAATAGCACACATGAACTCGCTTTCGATATCGATTTTTATTTTTTATTTTTTGACTGAACGGTAAACTTTGAACTGTTGTACGCGACAACTGGTAGCCGTTAGGAACCCAATATTTATACATCATATGTGGTACTTTGTTATGACTCTGCTGGTAAAACCTTTTGTTGTACACCAACATTTGAGGAACCCGATCGGCGATTGTAGTTTTATGAGAAGCTGTTTTTCATTGCAGAAATACACTCGGACGTTTGCCATTGCCTGCCGAGGGGCGACCGCTGTTAGAAAAACTTTTTCTAATTTAGATGTTGCTCGGACCAGGGCCCGAGCCTAGGCCCTGCGGAATGTTAGTGAGCAATTCTAACCATTACACCACAGCGGCCGCCACTAATACCGTGTCCAATACTACTAACTACCATATTCTGTACCATATCAGCCTCTCTCCGTTGTCGGAGGTATTGTCATGAAGGCTGAATTTTCAAACTGTTGGACCAAATATGTCTTATTAGCGTTAAAGTCGCCAAGCACAATTTTAACAGACGCTCGTAGAACTGCTATTTAGTTTCATCGTCCTTCTCCCTCCTCGGGGCGTTGGCAAAAATAAGGCTTAAGTAGTTTCATTTAGTTCTATTGCGGATTCGTTCACTGCATTGTGGTCTAGAAGTAATTTTAGGGCATAAATTCAGAATTTTGATGACTTCTTATTAAAAACGATTTAAGCAATATATTTAAACGGGGACATTTCAGTGGTCCGAAATATGCAAACAATTAACTTGATATGGCAACCCTGTACTATTTATGAGCTGTCAAAAATGGTGAATCTGAAGCAGGTTAGGTTAGGTTAGAATGGTGGCGGAAAAACTATTACGTCCAAGTAGCATCTAAGTGCCATTTAGATACCATATACCTCGAATGAATATGGTAGAACCAACCGGAGTGGTTGATGAAGTGGAGTATGTTATGGACACTTATATCAGATAGCTCTCGTAACGATGTGAACTCATATGCTCCTAGCATCGTTTTCCTGCCCTCATTAGAGCTGGACATTTGCAAAGTAGGTGTTCTACTGTTTCCTGCTCGCTCTCATCTCTGCAGCTTCTACAGAAGTCGTTTTAGGCGATTCCCAGTCTTCTCGCGTGGGTACCAACTGGCCAATGACCAGTAAGAGTCGCCATAAGCCTAGCAACGTCAGATCTGGGGTTCCTTAGTAATTTGTGTGTTCTCTCAGGGTTGTGCACAGGCAACAAAAGTATAAGGTTCCAATTGAGAGTGAGAGCAGCAACCACAATAAAAATTAATAAATTTACAAAGGAGAACAATAAGAGAGAATTCTCTTTTTGAATTAAATAAAAGAGTGGTTTATTGTGTCATATTTGTATGACGCGGTGTTTCGTGAAACTTTTTTTAGCGTAAAAATTTCGTATTTGCCTGTGTTCCGTGGAGTGAAAGGTGGGAGTCTGCTCTTTAAAATCATGTGTGTAAGTCCATTTTCCCCCAGTTAAGTATATTTGCGATTTCTGAGAAAGCCGCTATTTTCGTAGGTAATCTTAGTACTGTCAGTAGTGAACTATTTACCGTTTGAAGGGTAGAACTTTCCCACAGAGGCAACAAAAGGCTGTTTACAATTCTTTTGCTGCAACATTTTTCAATATCCCACTGTATAATGATTTTTATAACTAAGTCGCATTCTTTTTTCTTTTACACGAATATTAAAAAAGAACTGCATTCAAGCTTTTTAAATAAAGCTAATAATTAAACAGTGACCCCTTTAGACCCCTTGGTCGTCAAAGGTCAAAATATTTTTTTTTTTTTACAAAAATGTGGAAAATCGTATGCCATTCAATAAAAAAACTCATGCTTTTTTGAATCGGTTACTTATTTAGCCTTACTTAATTTTTTTCAAAAAATTTGCTAAATATACGTGTGCCGTCTCATGGCAGCTATAATGGATGTCACACGGCTGCATGAAATATGCGTAGCGGTACTTTCTATATCGAGGGTCCGGAAATTAAAGGTGCACATTCGTAAATAGAAGTCCTTACTTCGTGAGCGAGGGTCGTCAACGTTATCCGAGGCCATTTTTTCCATTCATTGGTTAACTAGTTTTACGTGGCGGGCCAAAAGCCCAGCGCGCAACCCATTGTCATACATAAGTCGGTGTATTTGAATTTGTTCTTTATCTAAAAGCTGTCCAATATGTTTTTGATTTTTGTGTCGATAGGCGATGAAAAACTGGCGTTGTTCCATTCGAAGCTGTATTGTTAATAACGCGAACTTAGTTTAGAGCCAAAGAAAGGACCTTAAAGGAGTTGTCCTTTTACGAAGCAAAATTCAAGTTTTAAACTTTACAAACTTTGACTTATTTGTTAGCCAGCACAGAGCAGCACCGGTGAGATTTAATTCATCAGCAAATGAACAACTTTTGCAATTGCATTTGGAAAGCTTAAAAATCAATTCCCCTAACTAAGTTGATCAGCCTTAACTAAACCGCGCCACTTAAAAACTATTCAGCACCTGAGCTCGAAATGCATTTAAAAGCTATTTACCGTCCTGCAGCAAGTAAATATCCATGCAAATGCAATGTTTTTCAAATATTCACCTTTTCTTACGCACACATTCGCGCAAGTTCTCCACATAAACAATGAAAAGCGCGTTAACAGTTCATCTGCATGATTTTAAAAACTTTTATGCATTTGCGCAGATAAAAAAACGTCAGCCCTTCATATTGTGGAAAGAAAGTTTCAGCAGAAAAATAAATTGTTATGCCCGCAGCCCGCTAGCGGTGTTATGCGTGTGTGTGTGTGTATAAGTGTGAGTGAATACTTAAAATGCAAATGCTGATATGAGCCAATTGCAGTTGAAGTTATTTAAAACTACTTATGTAAGTATGTCGATATGTACATGTGCATGTATATGAACTTGCATTTGTTGTTGCACACTTATGCCTGCGGGTGCAGCGCAAGTGAACTCGTGGCTGCACCGCTATTGCACTTCAAAGCGACTCAACTGAGCCATTAAGCGCCCCAAGTGCGTATATCTTACTTGCGGATGTATGCACATATGTATGAACACTTGCATGTGCATGTATTCGTTTGCAAATACATACATACATTTAAAGTATTACATCAGAATTTGTGCTGTTGCTGTTGGTTTTGCTCTTACCACATTTACGCCTACATTTACGCATCACTCATTTTATTCAATTCAATGCAGCCATTTTTATTTGCATTGGCGCATGCAAAAATTCATTCAGTGCGCAAATATTTGCATGTGCGTATCGTATAATGATATCTGCAAATTTTTATGTAGGTAGGTATTTATTTCATTGTTTGTGTAATAATACATTCGCCGCATCGATTGGTGGCAGTACAATTTTAATTACCATTCTAATGAATTAAGATCTGAAATGGAAGCAATGCTCTAGTGTGCGCTCGTTGCAAACAATAGCAGCCGCAAGGCTAATCGATATCTCGCCAACTACGATCAGCATATCAAGGCAAGTGTGAAATTATGAGGGCTTAAGCTCATACACTTACATATATCTATGTATAGTGGGTTACGGAAAAAGTCATTCTAGATATTTAAGCACATTATTACTTAGGTAATTTCTGATTAATTTCTTTATAGGACATGATGTCCAAAACTAAAAAAACAAATAAGACGAAAATGAAAAAATTAAAAATTGAACAAATTAATTTAAGGAATAAATGACAATTTGTATCAAGAATAGGGGGTGGCGAATTATAATGAATAAAAAAGTTTAAAGAGTAAGCGTTTTTGTTTTAGTCACGTATTTTTTTAATTTTTTTCCTTTTTATAAAATCTTACCCTCCATTAGTTTAGCCCGCAATCCACACACGGGTTACTTCTTTAAAATAATTAGCAGAATAGTATCCATACAAAAAATTTTTTTTTAATGATGTGAAGTGGGAAAGATTTAGTGAAAATCATAATTTCAAAGCTTTATCAAACAGCCATTTTTAACTGTGAGGGCATGGTTCAAGTTTTATTGATGATTTTTGTTAACAGACATACTCTCTAAATAAAAACAGGAAAAATGGGACCCTTGAACTAACATTAAAAAAAGTGGACGTACAAGCAAAAAAAAAAATGTTTTTGTTAAAAAATCTTTAAAATCGATTGTCTCCAAAACGGTTAAGTTTTTAAACAGAAATGACCTTTATAATTATGTCCTTAAGTATACCCGCTAACCCTGTATGTAAGTTGTTATAAGGATCGACGTATCGTGGAGATTAAGTACCTCAAAAGTGAACCTCAAAAAATGCCACAGCAATTAAAGGAAAGAAAAATCCACGGTGGTGTATTAATATAAAAAATTTTGTCAAATTTTCACGGCCTTTGAGCAATGATTTGCGGTCCTGCTGAACAAAAAATTTCATCTGCAAGGCTATTCACTATTTCGCTTATTTTAATAAGCCGTTAAGAACTCTAACTTTGTTTCGTTACAGCGACGCATTTTGATTTTTTCTTGTTCTTACGCTTTGTATTCCCGCTAGCTGATTATAATTTATATTCATCGCACCCCGTGGTTGTTTTTCGAAAAATACTCAGAGATTGTAAATAGGAAAAAAAGAATTACTAAAAAATACTGAAATTCTATGACCACAAGCATACATAATAATAATAATAATATAAGCATAAATAAAGTGGTTAAAAACTGTTTTTTCTGAAATACTGGACTCATATCTTTATGCACAGAGACTCTTTAAAATTTTAAAAGTCGTTATATAAATATTAGTATAATTATTTTTCTATGCTTTAAAAATTAATAAATACAACTTTTTCCAAAATTTTCTAGCCCACAAATGTGTAAATACATAAGGTACTTACATGTATCCAATCATATAAAGATTTACTTACCACAAACATATGTGCACTTTAGTGATACCATAGCGTATACGTAACATTTATTTGTTCCTCTCAAAGTGAGACAGTTGAAGGGGATAACTGGAAGTGCGCCGCTAATACCCCATAATTCCTTTGGTCTAATTACATCATAGTGTTTCATATTTTTTTTGGTTCATTGATGTGTATTTCCACATACTTCTTTGTGCTACGAGGCGATTTAATATGAGTATCTGTAGTGTTAAACTGCATACCTTGTTATATACGCATTAAAGAATGAATGATCACAATTAAAGTGAAAATCTTTGCAAGCATATACTTACTATACCCAAGCTTTAATTAATGAAAAATTTAAAAATAAAAAACAAATTTGCCATGCTATAATTAACTTGTTTATTGGAGCGTTGAGTCACACTCGGAAGATGACTGTATATTTTCCGTAGAAAAATTCTAAGTTAACTGCCTAATGTAGATTACTTCCCCACAGTAAAAGCATTTTCAATCACGGAAGTCATTATTCCATAAGATTTTTCTGTGAAAATCATCGCCGACGATATCGTTGTTTTTTAGAATTCTTATCCGCTTTCGGGAAGCGTTCCAGCGGGACGCTCAGTTGCCTGAATGGAGAATCTAGCGGGGCGAAATACTAAAAATTAAGGTCTTCTAATCGGTACTAGGATCGGCTGTAATTTCTTAGGAATGTCTAGTAAGAAGGCCCTTCCACTTAAGGATTTACATGAATGTAAAATTTTAGAATTATACACCTGTAAACGCTACGGTCCTGAGCGTACCAGAAATTCCTTAAAATTTCAGAGTTCACTAGAGACGCATCCAGCACCTTAGGTTTTGTTTTAATCTAAATTTTTTTTCTAAATAGTAGTGAAAATTGTTACGTTTAACCGTGTCATCTTAAAAATTAATAATTCTTCATTTATAATAGTGAAAAACATAAATTTTTGTAAGTATAAGTAATATTTAACTATATTAGATCTCAAAATTGCAGAGAAAATATCTGTCAAATTTATTGACATATTCTTATTACTTAGCATATAAACTACACACACACAGAAAATTACAGCCAACTTTGTTTAATATTTGAATTTAGTATTGATTTTCTCCTATAGGAATGTGATTGTGATTTATTTAGAATTTAGCCAGTCCTCTTTCTTGGGGGGAAAAAATATTATATATATATTTTATGTCCAACTGCACTCTGTGAACAATATATACAAAAATAAAGCGTCTTGTAGATGTCCACCAACAAAATAACGTTGTATATGAAATTACTTGCAAAGGAAAGGAGAATGACAAATGTGGAAAAGTATACATTGGCACAACAAAACGGCCTTTAGGTGTTCGATTAGGCGAACATGAAGCCGACGTAAGGAAACAAAAGACCAGCACAGCACTAGCACAACACATCATATCAAGCGGACACTCAGCTGATTTTGCAAACGCGAAAATTATTGACCGGGAAAAGAGCAACAAGATATACACTAGAGAGCCTGAGGATTATGGAGAAACGCGAAAAGACGATAAACAAAAAAAAAGATACAGACAACATAGCGGCCGCCTATATTTCATGTTTATTAAAATAAGACTTTAGTATTGACAAAGCTACCATAATTTATGGATGGTGTTGATTTGAATAACTTAGTTTTATTCGCATCTTTAAACTTAGATCAGACGATCCTATTAGTATACAAATTTAAAAAAAATATATTTTTTCACTCTCGATGCAGCATGCCACTCTCTGTTGAAAGCAGGCAAAAAAGATATACTTTTTCAGTATAAATTTTCTCAAGCCCTCTTTCTGTAAGGTTTGGATAGGTTTTGGTTTTGGATAGGTTTTCGATAAAATTAAGCACTTCTCGATTACTTGCAATTGCAATTTCAGCTAACTCTGAATTAAGAATGTTGAAATTTGCCAAACTTGCTAAATTCGGTGTTACTTTCTGAAACAGATAGCAAAATATGTAGTAAAAAATAATAACTTTTTAAGTCATACATATAAGTCATTTGTATAGGCCGTAGTAAATGGGGCATTAAGGACTAAAAGCGACTTATGCTGGCTGATAATGACTTTTATAAGTATGACTTAAAAAATAAAAGCCACTGACTGATTTTTATTGATGACTTTTATAAATAAAAGTATTCAATAACTGTTATCTGAGACATATACTATAAAAATCGAAAATAACTGTTACTTGTAGATTATTAATAATAATAATAATAATAATAATAATATAATAATTGATTGGCGCTTACACTTATGTTAGTGTTTGGCCGAGCTTCTCCTCCGATTTGTGGCGTGCGCCTTGATGTTGTCAAACAAAGGGGAGGGGCCTACAGTTTAACGCCGACTCCGAACGGCGATTGTATTTTTGTGAGAAGCTTTTTCATGGCAGAAGTACCCTCGGAGGTTTGCCATTGCCTGCCGAGGGGTGACCGCTGTTAAGAAAAAACCTTTTTCCTAAATTTTTTTTGCGACGTTGCTCTGACCAGGGCTTGAACCCAGACCTGCGAAGTGGAAGCGCGCACTGCTTACCACTACACCACAGCGGCCAGATTATTACCATAAAGATAAAAAATAATTGTTATTTTTGATATATAAAATCAAAATCAAAAATGACTATTATTTTTTTAAATTTTGCGTAAAAATTACAAAATAAAATTTATTGTCAAATTTGATTCTCGGCGCAAAAAGAAATTTATTGGTATATTGCACATACTTGTAGAACATTTCCTTCATAGTGAATCTTTCAATGACAGTTATAATTAATAACTGTTATCTTCGGTCCCTGTTGAATATCAAAAAGCCTTCATACATAGGTTATCATCAAATGAAGCCTGAGAAATTATTCCCAAAAGACAACGCAAGGATTACAGCAAAGAATAGTCTGGAAAAGTGTGTGTGGTTAGTTAAAATATTGCCCCCTAAAATTAGAAAGTACTAGCGATAAATGAAAAAAAAAATTATAATAATA
>JAPVRG010230995.1:0-17384 GCA_029783565.1 Rhagoletis cerasi | reverse complement strand
AATTTTCGAGGTTTCTAAGTCAAAACCCCAATGAAACTAAAATCGGAAGTAAACTAAAATAAATTAAATTTTATAATAAAAACGGAAAGTTATCAAAAACGTGAAATCAAAGAAGAATGTGAAAAACCAAGTGTAGGAACGAATAAATATCAAATCTCCAAAGAAAACAAGCAAATCAATTATTGAGATATATGTATGTATTATGTATAGAAGAAAATTATAGAAAAAAGGTTTTTCTTAGCAGCGATCGCCCCTCGGCAGGCAATGGCAAACCTACGATTGTATGTATTTCTGCCATGAAAAACAGCTCCTCATAAAAATGCAATTGCCGTTCGGAGTTGGCTTATAACTGTAGGTCCTTTGTGTGACAACATCAAGGCGCACGCCACAAATTGGAGCAGAAGCTTGGCCACACAATAACATATTGCGTAAGCGCCATTTTTAAAAGGTATTAATGCATATAGCTGTAAAGCTAAAAAAAATAGACATTGGTATTAGAAATAAGGCAACGAAAGAAAATAGAGAAATAAAAATATTCGAGTGAATTGGAAGCTGAAGCATAATTTATAATTTATAAACTAGCCAATATCAAAAAAAAAATATACACATAAAAAATTGAAAAAAATTTTGAAAAATATTGGGTCTATTTGAAGAATTAGTGTTAGTTTATTTATACGCTAATTGCAACAAACGTATCATATTATTCATAAATATTTAAAAATTAAAACTAATGTATTTTTAAATATATAAAACCTAACAGTTTTTGTAATAATTTAGTGAAAAATACATTAACAGTATTAGAAATGTATGTATATAAAATTTTGTTTAAAAAGTTGAACCGGTTCTGTTATAAAAAAAAAACATATTTTATGCATTTCAATAATACAGAAAAATGGTTTATTATTTTGTAATATACTTTTTGTTTAATATTATCAGAACGTGCTGCAACGATGCATCGGTAGGTATTCAACAACAAAAAATTAAAAAGGGGTCAAAGACACATATGTGGCCAATAGCTTGAAATTGGTAACTATGAAAACAGCTCCGTAGAAAACAACGCTGAACATTTTTTCACAGCGAAGATCACAGCGAATTAGTGAAAAATCATCAATAAAAATTATTACGAAAAAACTGCCAAAAATTTGGATATACAATTTGTTTCACTTAAATCTTAAAAAGATTAGACATTTATTTTCTTATTTTTAACTTATCAAAAGTCGTTCTTTTTGACATATGTATATATTTTTATATATTTCTTTCTTACTTTAAAATTTTACTTTTGTATTTCAGTAAGTTTTATGTTTATATACACATGTATGTATGTATATTGCCTTGAAAATATTTTTAAAAAAACTCTCAAAAATATGAATGTGTGATTAGTGCAAAAATTGGCTGCAAATTGGTATTTATAAAAGAAATTGGCGCAACCAACCTAACAGTGAAGATATCTGCGACTTAAAGTCATAAATCCTGGCCAAATACAGGATTTTGTTGTATCAGGAAACCATTTTATTTATTTATTTATTTTTTTCAATATACACATCTGAAATAAGTTACGTGAATTTTTTTATCAAGTAAACCACAATTAAAGGAATTGAAACATTTTCAAACTATAAAACATGCTACTTAGCAAATTATTTTTAATTTTATTTTAAATAAATATTTTAACACTTCTACAACTATGCATACACACTACGATTTTAAACTATGAATGTATACTTATACTTATGCTTATGTATTTTAATTTATTTTTTAAAGCTTTAAAATACGAATAAATTATGGTTTAAGCATAGGTTAGCTTTTAAGCTCAGCACATGCCGTTTATGCAGCTTTTAAGCTTCATTACTATTTATTGATTTAGTTCATTTCGCAATTATTGACTTGTCAAGCACTCACTTCTAACTTAAACTTCACACATACTCATACATTTTCATAAATACATATGCGTATCCGCCTTTAATCAAATATATAAATACTGAAGGGAACACATTTTTCCACAAATTAAAAGTTGCTGTTGAAAATGGCTTTGTTTTATTTGAAGCTTTATAATGAAAAAGACATTTCCTAAAAGCTTTTTTACTGAAAATGCGTTAACAATTTTATCTAACAACTTACTATATATTTTTTTTTTATTTAAACAACTATTAACCCATTCACTTGCATCAAAAGTTATATATATATTATATTTTGGTATACAGGTTTTCAATTAAGGCTTTTCAAATCTGTGAGATTCACAATTAATGAACAATTACTTAAGTATCGCAGTAGTCACTCATTAGGCACTTCATACTTTTGTTTTTTGAATTCTGGCCTTTTTTACTTTGCCTTCTTAGTATATCCAATGCAGGAATCTTTAGAAGCATTCACAACTAAGTCTGTATAGTAATAGAGCTTTCTTCAGCTCATGTATTGGTGCGAGATGCTTGTCCTCTATAATGAATATTTAAAGGATTGCGAAATGCTTCTTCTGGGCTTTTAGAACTTTCACATTTTAATCACTAACTCTAGAATATTAAATTTTTATTTTGAAAGTGCCCCCTTATAGTGGCCCTTGTCTGTCTAGTTCGATTATTAATCTAAAGAGAAATATCAATTTGTATGACCTTCCGGAAAATATCTTGGCAACACATTTTTTTTAAGCCGTGCATCAATCAGGTCTCATACAAATACATTGAAGTCAAATACATGTTTGGATGGCTGCCCCCGTAGTGAAGGCGCTCATAGACTAGTAAATTAACTGCGCTTTTGTGTTACTATTGAAGCAAGAAGAAGAGGCTACTCTCTAGTCCCGAAAGCACCTCAGATGTGAAAAATAAGTGAGGGGCAAGGTGTACAAGCTTTCAGCTCGAGATAGGTGGACAGCCGAGGAGCAAATGTTGCGATTATTCCAGCTCATCGCTCCCCATACAGCTGCTGCAGTAGTTGCTTGTGATGATCTTGTGCTTTACCGTATGCATTTTAATCGGACAAAGATCGGTTAGAACCCCTCCATTAACGAGATGTGTGTCCCGAAGTAAGATACATGTAGGCAGTACATATATACATACCATTTCTTTACTCGGCGACGGTTCCTCAGAAGTGTCCATTCATGCTAGTTCATTTACCAATCAATTACGAACAACACCTGCTTCTTTAATAGCGAAACCTCTGCTTGGAAAACACTGCAGTGGTCTGGGAGCCTAGCTTTAGGGTTGTTCCTCGCATAAAACACCTCCACCCATCTTTCCATACAGTTTCTATCGATCCGTAAATGAGCTCACAGAGCCACGGTTCCAGGTACTACACCTCCATCTCATCCTCCTTGAATGGGATGTGGGAAGCGAAGGATGCACTCGGCCCCAGCATCAGTGTGCAGTGACTGGTTCGGGCCGAAAGCTTCTTAGGAAGCATAGAACTACACTAGGACACCATAAATAAAATTGGTTTAATTCTGCTATCATAGAGGCAGTAAACTACTCTTGGCAAGAGGCCCCAGCTATCGGCACCTTCCTTAACCTTTCCTCGATCGAGCTCAGATATTTCAGCCTGTCAGAGGGTACCTAAGATCTTTCCTTTCAACACAAACCAACCAGCAGCCGCTTCTCTCAAAAGCCTCCTACAGATCGTTGACAGCAACCACTTTCGGTGACAAGTTAGGTAGTGATAAGAGAAATCCCTTTCATAGGGCTAAAAAGTGCAACTTATTTTCGTTCCAGCGGTGGCATGACTAATCTAAGTCTTATCTGACTGTAGTAGAAACTATTTCAAGTTCTATAAAATTCGATTTCTTGGGGCGCTGTTTTCTTACGTGCATAGTATAAGCCCCTAGTGTATAGGCCATTTAAAATACTACCTGGTCCAGATCTCCTTAAGTGATTACTACAAAAACTGTTGAAATGAAGAAACGACAGAATATATTTAACACTTTCTGTTCAAATGTCCTACAGTTCGAAGAATGCCACATTTCGACTTTATCGTGGCCCTAGGCGGCAATGAAATCATTTCGTTCGGCAAAGGCTGACAAATGGTCAAAATTCAGGAAATCTTTCAATGGCTTTGGAAGAAAATTTAAGATTTTAAATAAAATCGAATAGAATTTTAAATACGAATAGATCGCTAAGAATGAAAAATTACTCTACTTTTAATATAAAATTATTGCATATGAGGAAATAACTATTATTAGTTGAGGAGGGATATTTAACTAATTTCCCATACACTCACTATTCTATTCACTGGTTAGGAACTAATCGTTCATACACACATATAACTATATATACATGGCTTATTGAAATTATATTTATTAACAATACACACTTTTTCATGCATTATTTTGAATAAATTTCATTTTAAATTTTAAGTACAGAAATTTAGAAAACTAATTTTTTTTAAGTTAAAAACAACAGAACCAACAAAAATTTGTTTCTTTTTTCTTTTATTTTTTTCATTTCGATTTCGTACTTCCTAATTTCTCCTGAAACCATACACGCGCGCGCCCACGGCACTCATATATGTGTGTATGTATGCTTCGTTGGATGATGGTCTGCGAACAAAAACAAAAAAATTCTGCACGCAC
Organism: Rhagoletis cerasi; assembly: GCA_029783565.1. NCBI lineage: Eukaryota > Metazoa > Arthropoda > Insecta > Diptera > Tephritidae > Rhagoletis > Rhagoletis cerasi. Next base: position 12,832 of record JAPVRG010230995.1, on the reverse strand, counting down.
GCACAAAATCAATATAACATGAACGCACTTATACCCACACACACATATAAAAACTTTTAAATCTGTTGCTAAAAATGTATTTATTTTATGTATAATCACAAATACACTCAAATATTTTGTGTGAATCATAATTATGGACTGAATAAAAAATAAAACAAACAAAAATTAAATAAAAAAACAAAATAAAATAATTAAATATCGCATAAAAATTAAATACACTCTTATCTTATAATTTTTTCACTTAATATTTTTTTGTGTTGAAAACTTGTTTTCCAAAAACAATTTAAAACTTATTTGATTGTCATTTCTACATAAATAATCTATAAAAAAATTTGTTAAAAACAATTTTACAAATTTTCTAAACAAAAAATCGACAACTAATATTTTTTCCACTTCCAATTAATAAAAAAATCATTATTTTTGCAAAAAATTTCTTAACAAAACATCGACATAAATTACTAATATTTTGATATTGTTTTTCACTTTGAATATATTAAAAAAATTTAATAATTTTTCTAAATAATAATCGAAAAAAAAAATATTTATCTTTTTAATTATATTCAACCTTTAATAAATTGAACATATTTTTAAATTTGTCCAAAAAAATCAACTCGAATAATTTATATTTTTTTATTTTAACACTGTTTAAATGGAAAAATTGTGTTTCAAAAAAATTTATTTTTTTAAATTTTCTAAAAAACTACAAAAATAATAAAACCTAAAAAATTAATGTGAAAAAATTCACAAAAACAATACTTACTTTTTCTTATTACGTTTCAACTTTATTTCATTGGAAAAATTGTTTTCTGAAAAAAATCTAAATTTAAAATTAATTAAATTTCACCACTTTGAATCCGTTATTTTTTTTATTTTTCATTTTTCTCATCCGTTTAAAACGGATTTGGACCAAATTGCGATTTTCCTTAATGAACCGAAATAATTTGTGCTATTTATTGATCAAATTCCAAAAATATAAAAAAAAAACAATAATTATGACATTGAAAAATGACTGCCGTTTACACACACAACAAATAATAAAATTCAATTTAAAACGCAAAATTAATTGATTGTCATTGTGCTGGCATTGTGTTATTAACGGAAATTTTAAATTTTATTGTTTTTACTTTCGGCCGATGCGCCGATGCCACAAATCAACCATGAAATTGCAATAATGGCACAAATAAAAAAAAAATTAAAAAAAAACAAACAAAAAATATTAATAACAAATTATGGAAAAAAACATATTTTTTACTTGCAAAAAAATTTAATTCAATCATAAATCTCAAAATTGACAACCAACGTGGCATAAAAAATCAATAAAATGACCATAAATCACAACCACACTTTCACACTCACGCACATACTCTCTCGCACCTGCTATGACACACGTACTTTCCCTTACCTTCACCCTAAATTGCACACCTGACTATGACGACACAACAACAACAACAACAGCACCATCATTCGACCGCCACCATGCAGACGTCCGCTGCCGTCGTCGCCGCTGCAGCCGCCGCTGCCCAACAGCAGGCCGTCCAGGGCACATCGCAGACGAATGCCGCCAATGCTGCCGCCGTTGCTGCTGCCGCTGCGCTCGCCATGGGTGCGAGTGCTGCTGGCGGCGGTGGGGGCGTGGGAGCGAGCGCTGGTGTCCACCATGCGCAGCATCATCACCAACATCAGCTGGAAGTGGGCAAGAAACGTGCCGCCGCAGACAATGACATGTTGCAACTGGTATTTGTTCTTCTTCTTCTTCACTTTGTGTTCTTTATTGTTCGTTTTTGTGTTTTGTTTATGTTTCGTTCTTTGAAATAGTTACATACATACCTATTTGTCAGTATTATTGTGTTTGTGTTCGTTTGTTTTTTTGTTGTTTAACTGATTTTTTTTCGAAAATTTTTTAGTTAAGAGTCAAAGAGATTTGGGCAATATTTTCTTAACAAGTTTTCTCACTTTTCAAATATTTTTTTATGTCATGTTTTAACTAAAAGTAAAATTGGTTTGCCCTAACAAATTATTTCTAAATTTTTAAACTAGTTTGCGCAATCTCTGTTAAATTTTCCACTTTTTGTTGATATTTTTAAATTGAAATTATTTTATAGAAACTCTTCAAAACAAAGCTACCCAAATGTCAAACTCTTTTCGCCTAAGCTCATCTTTGCTTATTTTTAATTTACTGGCTGGTGTGTGCTCGGCATTGCATACTTTTCTGCTCTGCATGCCTTAACGCTTTTATTTAAAATATATATAAAAAGAATAAAAATTATACAAAAAACTAAACAGCGGAATTTAAAGCTCATTGGAAACCTGCTTAATGGCTTGCAGATTTGTATATGCATATACATATAATATGTAAACGAAATTAGCAAGGCATTTGAGCTTTTCAAACGCTCAACACTAAGCTTTCTAAATAAGCTTAAAACTTTATTAGATTGTATATTATCGCTTTATTTGATATTCATCAGTGAGAGCTGTAAGCAAAAACAAAAGTATAATTCAAAACCTTTTTGTATTAAAAAATTTTTTCTTGAGGACTTTTTCTCTACTAAAAGCTTTGAAATGTATTATGGCTTGGTTAATGAACTTCGCATTGGAACATGAATCGAACAAACTAAAGGCGTTATGCTAAAAGTCCTTACATTGCCTTGGAATTACGTGCTTAAGATATTGAAAAGTACTACAGCGTCCCTTAGAGCTTTACTAAAGCATCTTAGCGTTCTTTTCGAAAGCTTCAAAAATGTTTCGACAGCTTTATGAACCTTTATGTGATTAGAAAGAACCTCTTTGCACTAGATTCTTTATTAATGATTTTGGAAATGCGAAAGTTTTAAAAAGGTCCACATCCACTTAAAAGTTTATTGCTGTATTGACTAAACTTGCGGATTATATTAACACAACTTAGATCAGCGGCAATCAGATCGAGCTTTCACCTTAACGCTTTTTGAAGCTTTCTTAAAATTGTATATTGTCGCGCGCTGAGTCTATAGCTATAGTCTATAGAAAGCTTTAAAAAGCTTTTCCGCAGGATATGATTTGATCGTGGCTGATTGTGTACAAAAGGTATTTAAAAAACGAGCTTTCGAAAATCTTTTTGATTACCTGCTAAAAGACGAACTGAAAGCTTTAAGAGCCACACAAGCACTCAAACGTTTGTCATTGCCTGTTGAGATGGGCAGGTTTAAAAAAAAATTTCACAAATGATTAAAAAAAATCCCGATTTTCCAAAAAGTTAAGAAGCTTCACTAGATGTTTTAAAAATTTGTTTCGAGCTTTAGAGAAGCTTCGTTGACATTTTTACTCTTACGATTGCAGCTTTATGGCCACTCTGAACGACGAGAGCTTTTAAGGAAACATTTTTTTTTTTCAAGTATGCCTTTCAAAAACAATGGAACAACAAATCGAAAAACTTCAACCACATATTTAATTAAGTATTAATTAAGAACACGAACATACCGACGTGCCTGCATATCATACGGACATATACATCGTATGTATTTATTGTAATGTATACCTCATGCCGTATATCAATCAATTTGATAGTCACCTAAACCAGTCAGCTTTCAATCAATCAAATCACCGTAGGAACACCCACAATTTATGCCTTCTCAGTCTTCACAAATATTTAGTTCGGGCAAACAAAAAACGAATGGTGTATAATGCACATTTGGAACGACAAGTATTAAGATGATTGATTAATGAGTATGTATGTATGTATGTGCATACGTAACTTGGCATTATGGATAAACTTGTATGATACATATGTATGTATGTGATCAGCCAATGTCAAGCTAGAGCAAGAGTGGCCTAATTAAGAGGTTAATGTTCTCAGAGTAACAAAAAAGAGAAGAATTTTCATTGAAAGCTTTGCTAACGTTAAGTAGTTAAAGTGAAATGTGAAAGCTCATCGTATGGGAATATGCAAATTCCTGAAATATTGGGTTTCAAAACACTTAACTCTACGACAGGGTTGTCTTTAATTATCGTATTTTTTTGTTGTTATCAAATGTAACAGTTATGCAACACCAGCTATACTAAGACCCTAATGAAGATATAAGCAGACAATGCAAAACTTCACTTAATTATTTGTCAAATAATTCGCATTAAATGTTTTTATATGAAGCTCTTCGAAAATTATATACGCTTATTCAGTATTGGCCAGGGGGAGCTTTTTCCCTGGTTCCTCCTACTTCGGTGATAAGCATGGCTATGCCCGCATGCAGAGATTTGTAAATTTTCTTTAGATTTTATTCGCAAAGACGCAAATAAAGTTGAAGCTCTCTTTGTACTTCTCTGGTTTAAATAAAAATTGGAAAGCTCTCTTACATTCCTATGAAGTTACGAATCCTGCACTTAATACTGATATGTGTTCTTATTCTAATCTTAAGTAAAGCATAGCGATGGGCAAAAGCGTTTGGCAGCTCTCAGTACGTTTTATGTGCATAGAATCGTGCAAAGTAAAAGCTCTATCTAATTGCCCCTGATTAAGTTCACCTTGCTCAAGGCTCACATGATTGCTTTGCTGTATGCAGCCTCTTCCTAGTCCGACACGTACATGAAAACTTTCCAAAGCTCGGAGCAAATTAATAGCCATTAGTATTTACATACATAGCTCCCAAATTGGGTTAAACCTACAACTTTTGAAAAGCTCATTTAACTCAAAACCTACAAAAAATTTTACTATTTTGAAATACTGCAAACTGAATTTACTTTAAAGTTGAGCTTTCCAAAAGCTCAAATAAATAATTGATAATATTTCTTATTTTTTTACTTTAAAGAAAGGCATAATTTTATTTGAAGACCGCTTTGCAAGCTTGAAAGCTTAAATATTATAAAAATTTACTTAAGTTATTTTGCGAATTCACCTCTCTTGTATTGCTTTCGTTTATTTTCTGGCATACATATGAAGCAAAAATAAAATTAAACTCTCAAATCACATTCCTGCATAAATATCGAACAATTAGAAAGCTTTAATCCACAATAAAAAGCTCAGCTAAGCAACAAAAAACAAATAAGCACAGACGCAAAATGTAACACACTTTTCTAAATCTTTATTTTTTTACGAATTTTCATTTGTTTCAAACACAACACAGCATTATAAATTAAAAGCTCAAAAACGTACTTCGAATTAGTGTACGATTGCATACCCATTTATTAGTTTATGTCTAGTAAAAAGCTAGTTTATAATGAACACATAATCTTACTCTCAAACATTCATTATCACTTAACTAATTTCACCTGTTTTTTTTTTCTGTGTATTCTTTTCTTCCACAACGTTGGTTTGCATCATTTGCGTTTCTACACAATGTGTGTAAATATTTGTGTTTTGATCATCAAAAAAATATACTCAATAAAAAATAAAATTTTAATAACAAAAAAACCACCGGCATCGTCTACTAACAACAATGAAAAAAATAAAAAAATAAAAATACATGCAATTACAACACCGCCATCTCAATGCCTACCAACAACTTCCTCGCCTACTTGCCTATGCATCCATCATCACCACCTCTACCATCACTGCCGCCACCACTACTACTACCTCTACTACTTCAAAATGCAACTCTATCTGTGACTACTGTCACCACCGCTACTCCACCCGCTACTATACGCCTTCTATTGTGACAACAATTCGGCTGTTTGCCTTTCTTCTACACTTTTTCGAAAAACAAAAAATATCGAAATATTGTGCATTTGCTAAAACCACCAAAAATAGATGGATGTTAAAACGGTTGGTTCATTTTACTATGAAAATTTCGTAAGTACTAAAACCGCATTTTTGTGTACCTTTGAGTATTCTTCCTACCTATTATACGTTTCTTACAAATACGTTTTGCTTATAAATACATATTTAGTTTTTTTTACACTTTTTAAAAGCAAAAAAAAATACCATACGAGTATTTACTTTCTTACTCTTTCAAGTTTTACGAAATTTTATTTGGGCTTCCTCAATGCATGTATGAATTTTAAAAGAATTACAAGCATCTTTAAAACTCTTATATAACACAACCGTCTTGAAATATTTAAAGAAATTAAAAATCAATTCTTCACCATTAACTTGTTTTGAAGCTCTAATCATTCAACGTAAATCACCCGAATATTTTACGAAAATCAGGAATATTTTCTAAACTTTCGATAAAAGCTCTTTATCAGATGAAATTAAAATAGCTAGATTTCATTCTTAAAGATCACTCAAGGAAGTTGCTGACAAAAAAATTTTTAAATCTTATAAAGCTTTTGATCGTTCAAACTATCGCCGGCTACAAAAATTACAATTAAAGTTACATAATAAAACCGAAGCGATGCTCCATTGCAACTTTAAACCGCTGCAAAACCATAAAAGCTTTCATTGAGTTTTTACTGTTAAATGAATTTCTTTTTTTTTTTCAAGTTATTAGAAGCTAGGAAAAATATAAGTCTTTGCTTACTTTTATAAGACATTTTTTTTGCAATAATGTTTTTTCGTTAGGATGTTGCATGATCAGCGTAAGCCGGTGTAGTCCTCTGAAAGCTTTTAACTTGCGTCCATCTGCCCTGACAAGGAGTGAGAGCTTTTACCCTGTGCGATTCTATAAAGAATATATAAAAAGCTTAAAAAATCTATGTTCACTGGCTACGCTTTGGTCGTTACAAATTTAAAATGGATAAGTATGCTGTCTGTAGATTTTATATCTCTCTTTCTGGCAGTCGCTGAACCATAAGAAAAGAAAGCTTAAGCAAACTTAAGAAAGAAATACATGTAAGATGTATCTACCCCCAAGAGCTTTCAGTTACAATTGGTTTTCTGGGAGAAACTCTCTTAAGATGCCATAAATGAAATGCTGAAAAGTTGGCAAATCCTTGAAAGATATTTCTTTAAAAATTTCTTTAGAATGCGAAATATGTAAGTAAAATTTCTTAAATTACTGAAATTAAGAATATTAGATATCACAAAGGTACTGAAAAATGTGCTGCTAATGCTTTAGAGCTTCTGCTTGATTTATGCCTGTTGTTCTGAATAAAAGATTATCAAAGTAAAGCAGGGCATAGCAAAAAATTTAAAAACTGTCCTTCCGTTAAATATATCCTTAGTTCCATTTATCATTTTTGTATCCCCTTCAGCAAGTTTGTATGATAGCGCCAATTTTAAGAAGCTTTCACAAAAATAGCATTAGATAATTAATCGGCTTTCGATAAATTCGCTGCATATTAAATCAACTCTAAAAGTTCATTATTTAGAAGCTATGTAAAACTGTAATAACAATAGAGTCAAAAGCTCCTTTTAATTCACCACAATCCGGATCGAATTTTGATTAGTAAAAGGGGCGCTTTCAAACCTTACTTAGAGCTTTTAATTTTGATGTCCGTATTTACTTTTCAAAGATTTAAGTTTTATTAAATTTGTACTTTCTATCACGCAACAAAGGGCTCAAAGAATTCATGATTTAATCTTTAAAAGCTTTCTTTCAGCTTTTAATTTTTTTTGCAGTATTTACTATTCAAATAATTCAGGATTGAATAATTTTGTATGGACGTGGACATCGTAAAAGCCTCTCTAATTTCTGCTTCTTTTCTTCAGGCAGAAATGCCGCAAATAAGCCACTTTAAGCAAGTGAGAGCTTATACAGCAAAGATCTGTCTGCCTCACTGATAAATAAAATCAGATTTTATTTGCAGTTTTTGGGCTATTTTTCCAAAGCTAGTTCCCGAGATTTTTCTAAATTGTTTTTTTTTTTTGGTTTGGCGCTTCTACAAATGGAATTTCGTAAGAGTCATGGGCCCGATTTATCTAAAATTTAAAATTAAAAACTTGTAATTCTTCATAATTTTTGTATCCTTATTAAAACTCCAAGATTTCTTATAACTTTAAACTTTCGTGTAGTTAGTTAGCGCACATCTTTCTGATTCGTTGCTTACATTTTATACGATTTCCCGAAAAGAATGCATGTTTTTACTTTTGTTAGCACAAGGCACAATGACCTTAAACCTCTCCTTGTTAAAGCTTCAGAAAATCATGATATTACTTTAATGTGCTCTTTGCCCATCCAAAGTTATTTCACTACACTCGATCCATTGTTTCGTTTTTGATTTCAGCTGCTCTTGGTTAGAGCTTTACAGAACTATGCCATTGTTTTAATTTACTATTTGCTGCTCCAAAAATATTCAAATTTTCTCGATCCATTATAATCGCTTTTGATTTTTTTTAAACTTTGAAGAAGCTTTTTTCTATTTAAAAAGCTCTTGGGTATTTTGACATCGTGACACTTTTCTGAGGTAGTATTCTTATTATCCTTAGGCTTCCTTCTGCATTGATATCTGTTCTTCCTAAAAGCTCTTACTTCGCTCGATGTATTATTTTGCTTTTTTTCGCTTTGGACCAGCCATCTTTTACTCGCCATTCATTCTTCGCCGACTGCACACCAGCAATTTTTTTTCATGTTACTTTTGTTGCCTACATTCCTACATGAAGCTTAAATCTCGTATCGCTTTTATGTATAAGCTTCTGCGTAAGCTTTGAAGTTACACTTTTTGGCAGTATGTAAGCTAGTTTAGCGTTAATGTTTATCGAAAGCTTTTATTAAATATATAATCATATTTCAATAAAAAAGTTTACTAATCATATTTTCCCACTTTCTCCCGGTTTCTTTCTCCCTTTCCCTCTTATGTTTTTCTCTTTGCTCTCTTCAATAGGCTTTCTCCGGCATGGTTCCGTTCAAGCGTCCCGCTGCCGAAAAATCCGGTATTCCAGTGTATCAGCCCGGCGCGACCACCTACCAACAACTCATGCAACTGCAACAGCCGTTCGTACCAGTGTCATGTGAGTACCAATCTCAAAATGGTGGGGCGCCATTGAGCGCCACTACCAGTACTTCTACTTTGAGTACTTCTACTACTTCTACTACTACTACCAATATGAATCCGTATAATGCTACTACTGCAACTGCAGCAGCACAAGCATCCGCCGCCGCCGCCGCCGCCGCAGCAGCAACCGCCAATACAACAACAGCGGCGGCCTCATTATTAGGTGCTAGTATTATGACTACACAACAACATAACCTCCAACACCACCACAACCAAAAACAACAACAACAACAACAACAGCTACACAACCAACACTTTCAACAGCAACAGCAACAACAGTTGCATATGTTGCCACCACCTCCACCATCCTCTGCAATACCAACAGCAACATCACCGACAACAACCACCCCATCCAATTACCATTTACATCATCATTACAGTAGCAATAGCACCCTGTATAATAGCAACAATAATATAAATAATAATCATGACAATAGTATTACTGGTACCCTAACACCCCCTACCTCGACCTCCCCTCCCTCCACAGCAAACAGCACGCACCACCACTCATCCAAGAACACAGAACCATTGCAAACAACACCACCACCCCCAAATGAAAATAGAACAACAGCAGCAACAACAGCAAATACCGCAGCAGATGTTAGTAGTTTGTATGAGACAAGTAGTGGTAGCGCACACATGCAGGCTAGTAATAACGGTAATGATATGAGTAGCAATGGCACGTCGCCGCCGCCACCACCACCAGTGTCCTCCTCACCGACGGCAACAGCAGCAACAATATCGTCAACGTATTTGCCATATAGCAGTGGCGATACTAACATGACTAGTAGCAACAACAACAACAATAACAATAATGTATTATATGTGAATAATAATATTTTGAGTAACGGTAGTAATAAGTTAGCGCCCGCCTTCACAACAACAACATCTACAGCAGCCAACGCAGCAGCAACGGCGGCAGATCAATGCGACAGTGAAACTGTTGGCGAAAGCGACGATGCTGCTACAACAACCGCTACATCGGCAGTGGTAGATGCAAGCATAACAACAACGACTACTACTATCGCGACTGCCGCTGAAGCTGCCGCCGCTGCTGGCGCGTACACTTTAGACACTACAACAGCAGCAACAACATCATTGGCACTTACCCCGCACACAGCCAATGCTAGCACCAATAGAAATTATAGAGAAACTAGTGAGGATAGTAATAATAACAGCAACAAAAGTAGCAACAACACTAGTTATAGCTACAGCAAGTATACGTACAATGCTTCCGCTAACCAATACAGTGTCGCCAATTCGCCCGTTAAGTACACTACACACAAGGCATCTACTGCCGCTAGTACCGCTAATGACTTGGCTCACTCCGCATACTCCGCATACGCCGCTTATGCTTCACAAGCACATGCTGCGCAATCCGCCTATGCGCAGGCCACTGCCGCCTCCTCCTATCCGTCCACCAGTCTTTCGAATGGCGCGTACACAGACTCGCAGTCCTACAGCGCCTATAAGGGCTTGAACGGTCATGCCGCCTCGTCTTCATCCACCGCCGCCACTGGCATATTGCCCACACCGCATTCGGTTGCCTCTACGGCTGTGTCCGCCGCCTCAGCGGTTGGATACCAGCAGGCCCAACAACAGCAGCATCAGCAACAACAAATGCTGCGCCTCTACAACCAATATGCCGCGGTGCCCACAAGCGTCGCCACCTCGTACGCCAACCTGCTTGCGGCTTCTCATGGCGGTTATGCCACACCCACAACCACTATGGCGCACATGTCTGCCGCGGCCGGCATGACTGTACCTTCATACGCCTCAGCGTATGGCATAACGCCCTCCTCTGCCGCCGCCACTGGCACACTAACACCCACTTACGCCTACAGCGCTTACGGCAGCGCTACGCCTACAGGCTATTACGCCGATGCCAGCGCGCTTGCCAAGGAGACCGCACAAAAGAACTATTTCAACGCGATGAACATGGCCGCGGCTGCCAATGCAACGGCCTTGAGCGGTAAACCACTTACCGCTGCTGCCGCTACTATGCCAACCGTAGGCAATTATGCCGGCATACCATTGGGTAAGGCATACATGACCGCGCTCCCAAGTAGCGCCAATGCCATAGCTGCGCATCAACAACATGCCGCGCTACTACAGCAGGCCGCACATGCCCAGCAGGCGGCACAGTCTCAGCAGATGGCTGCCGCTCACGCGCAACACGCCGCCGCCGCTGCAGCAGCCGCGCATATGCAACGTTCTGCCTTGTCGACTGGTTCGTTGCCCAATTCGGGCATGTCGACACCTGTCGGTACGCCAGTGCATACACCGACACCAGGCGCCGCAGCCAGTGGGCTGCTAACACGACCTTCTTCGGCTGCTGGCGGTTATATTAGCGCAGCTGCGGCGCACAATGCGCTGCGTCCACAGGCTGTTCAGCTGGCTACCGCACCTACAGCCGCCTCCGCTGGCAATTCACAATATGCTGCTGCCGCCGCTGCAGCTGCCATGCAACAGCAAGGTTTCTTTTACCCAGCTGGTATGATGGCTGCGCCAGCAGCGGCCGCTTATCCATACGCGGCTATTGGTGCCATACCAACCGGTTTGTCAACGGCGGCGGGTATGCCAGCCGCGCTGCCTGGTATGGCCGCAGCGCCGGCCAGTGCGGCAGGCAGTGCCATGGTGCTGAACCCATACAAGAAGATGAAGACATCGTAAGGTGTCATCTGAAGAGGCGGAGAAGCGTGTACGCATCGCGGGCTTCAGAGACTTACGAAACCAACGGATATGACAAACGTACTTGTTAGATGAGTCTAACAGAAAACGGCAAGGTGCTGCGTTTCAACTTTTTATTGGAAAAAGCTTCACAAAAGCCTTTTGCAGCGCATAGTCGTAGCACTTGTACTTAAAGAGTTACTTAAGCGTACTTAACGAAACGAATAGTTGGACTTACAAACGAAATTATTCTATAATAGTAGTTAGTGCCTATTTTTCGGTTGTAACCTAAAATAAAGAGCCATCGAAAGCTTTGTAAAGCCTATGTGATGAAAATAGATTAAGAAAATTTTTAGAAAAAATCAAACAAACAACGACGAAAGGCTACTTGCAGTGAATCTAGAATTCCTTAAATCAATGCTAAACTCTGCTGAGCTTACGCGCAAAAAAGCTTGCTTTTATTCTTTTTTTTTACTTATCTGTGTTTAACTCCTGATTTGGTAACATTTTTCGCCTAAAAGTGCTCATTAATTTGTGCATACCGTTGAAACTCTACCTTAAAAAGCTTGCACTTGAAACAAAAAAAAAATTGTTTTGCAAAAAGAAATAAATGAGAACAAATCACCGAAGCTTTTGAAATCTCCTTTGATTTGACATGACATTGCCATAATAGAGGTATAATAAATTAGCAGCACTAGTTTTAGGTGTGGAATTTCTCTTTAAGCTTCTTATTGCATATTTAGGTTCTTGAGAGCTTTCGTTAACAAACTTGAAACAAAGTTATACTTGTTGATTATTTCCCTGCGTTATTCATGCCATTTAACCAAACTAGGTTATGTTTAATTCGAAATTTCTATATTGCCATTAAATACTTCAAGTATTCACAACGAATATTAAATTTTTTGTAGTCTTATTACAAGATAATGAAACGAAAAAAAACAGAAAAAATTACTTTTTCAATTAGTTTTTGTGTTTTCATTGTTTGTAGGCAATTTAGTAACTAATTTAGTAAGCTCGATTTGTGTAGGAGTAAAAAATGTCAAAGACATATAGCTACGACCAGCACAGAAAACGATATACTGCGATAGCTTTTTGGAATTTTCAAGCACTGTGAGAACAAATGCAAGTAACATAAAGCTAATTCAGAGAAAAAAATCTTAAAAACGTTCTAAAAGCATAGTGAAAACCTTCCGATGTTTATGGAAGCTTAAACAGTTATATATTTTAATTTTAAATTTAAATTTTCGAAATGGATAAGCGTCGAAGAAGAATACAAACCATTTGAAATTATCATTTCAATCAAGTAAGCTTTTTATTAAGGAAA
>JAPVRG010230988.1:0-14034 GCA_029783565.1 Rhagoletis cerasi | reverse complement strand
GTATCACACTTTAAAATCCGACTATAAATGCCGAAGGTGTGAAGAAAAATGTAACTGGGCGACGGCTAAGGTTGTCCAAAAAAAAAAAACTTTTATTCTTTTTTTAAATGCTTTTCAAAAACACTTCATATGAGGTGGTGTCCGGCGAACTTTTTTTATTTCGCCTGTAAGGTGAGACGCTCTAATGTACGTATTTTTGGAAAAGCGAAATGGGAGCTACGTTCATATAATGCGAACCGTAAGAGTTATAGCTGCAAATATATCCCATGCAATTAATTTCGATATTTGGGAAAAATTTCAAAGAATTTTAATTAAATTTATTAGGGTAGGGTTAGTTCTACTAGTAATGTCAGCAAAATGTGAAGTGAGGCATGCACTGCGGTCTAGAGATCTTGTGGATTGTCTAAGAGATTATTCGCAGTGAGAAACCCCGAAAAGAGATATTTTCGAAAATCGTTGGATGAAATTAATGTAAAAGAAAGAGAAAAAATTGTTTTTAGTAAAGCTCTTTGAATGATCTCTGGAAAGACTTCCCAAAAATATGACTTGCAATGATATCTCTTGATCTGATCATCCGAAATGGGAAAGAGAAACTTTAAAATCTAAACTAACTGCATATGCAGATGAACTTGCCATCATTATATTATGACGATGAGATAAATGCCCAAAAGGTACACTGAAAGAGATTTATAACCAGGCAAATAATGCAGAAGTTCATGTGAGCCCATATAAGACTGCCTTAGTATTTTAGACAAAGAAGTACGAGATTTACATGTCTATGCGTTTTAAGAATGCCTGTTGTATGGAGGTTAATTAGGATTCTGTATTTCTTAAGGTATGTAGCAGTTTCCCAATAAGCTTTTGGCTCTACATATGAAGGCCTGTGGCGCTTCGCCAGGGCCATTCTCTCGTTCCTACTATCTCTTTCTCTTGCTCTTTAGGACTAAGATTTAACGTATTGCGACTTTTTTGCAACAGCATTTTACTATAGCTGGCCTTCAGCTATGCCATTTCTCAGGTCGACTTCCAAAAATGTCCAAAGGTAATAATAGAGCAAGACCTGCTGAAGAAGGGACTTATATTTGATCGCTACACCTACACCTACAATTGAAAATTCGTATTGATTTGAGTCCTTTCTAGAAATTGCATACTGCGCGTATATTTTTATATCTTTTATTCATACCTAAAGCTACACTGATAAGGTCCATATGAATGAAGGGCTTCAGTCTTTCACTCAGTATGTTATTGCCGAAAACAGATTGCTTTCTCTGCGTATGGAGAAGAAACTTCGGACATATCACATATTTACTTCAATAGTGCCGTAATAAAAAAAAAGAAAAAAACTAGTTAAGTATGCATAAATTACCACTATCTCTTCTTCTATGCTGTGTAAAAATTTCATAGCTGTACCAATAGCTCACTAGAAACAAGTATTGAAGTAAATTAGCGATATGCACTTATTGTCACCATAATTGCAAAGGTCCTATATTAATTTTTTAGTTTTGCCCCGTGAAATATTATTGTGAAATATTCTTTATTTACCGTCTGTCCATTTCGAATGAATCAATGAAAAAAACAACCAGCATAGCCTTAACTTATGAACTGTTTTAGCGCATTTTTTGCTTGCGGCTAATCTTTTGTTCTCAATTTCGATTCCTACTAGCTTTTCCTTAATTCGTATGCATATGCCTCTTAATCAGTTTTAATGTTTTCCTTGCTTACTAGGATCAAGCATATCCGTAGCGACCTGTAGACGGTGCGGTTATTAGAAAAAAAGTCAGCTCGTGAAACACTCCTGTCGTCTGACTTCAATCAGCTTTGACTGGTTTACAGATTGCACGGAAACATGGCATTTTATCAAGGACGGTTCTTACAATTTAAAAAATAACAAATTGTGCGGCCGGCCTATAGCCAGGTCATTCATACTTTTCTGAGAGCTTGTGCTGATTATAAAATTATCTACAAATCTTTTAATCTTCTTTCAAAAACTTATGGTTCAGATTTTGTTAAAAAATTTCATATTTGATCTAAAAACGTTTTAATATCAACAGATTATTAAAATAAATTACTTTATAAACGTCGACTTTGCTTCTCATCTCATTTTGGACGGGTGGGTGGAAATGATCGTTGTCTCTAAATATTGGTGTGGGTTCTCCTTTATCAATCACCCCACCTGAGTATCGTTCGTATATTTAGTCAGACCCATACTTTCTTTTGGGCGCTGGTCTAGTGGCCAGCTCTTACTAAGAATTTCGTAGTTAAAAAACTGAGTGGAATTCAAAGGTCAGCAAGCGCTGGCGTAACGGTTGCAATGAGATCCTCTCCGAAAGATGTTTTAAACGTTTTGCTTGATTTACTACCGATAGATATTTTTAACTCAACTGCAAACAACGCCATCTTGAGGCTCTGGAAGGAAAGGCCATTCGGGCACAGTTCCATCCTAAAGCGCTTTCTGTCGAAGACCTGGGTTGAGCACAAATCCCGCACGAAATTCCCAAGCCGCAGTGACTGGACTCAAGGAAGGGTCCATTTCTTGGAGAGCTTCACCGTCTCTACGGACGGATCAAAGATGGAATGCGGGGTTGGTGCATGGGGTTTTATAGAGTAATATAACCTAAAGTTATCCTTTCGCCTACCTGGCTATGCAAGCATTTTACAAGACGAAGTATGGTGCATCAAAGAGAATTTATCCGCGATATCGCAGGATAGCCAAGCGGCTATTCAGGCACTCCTACCTCTTTTAGGTCTTAACTAATGGATGATTATAGGACAGAGCTGGCCTCGATTTTTTGATCAATACGAAATTGCCCTGATTGGGTCCCTGGACATTTACGGAAGCGAGGCAGCGGACGAACTGGCAAGATGCGGCTCCGCACTGAATGTTTCCCACGCGGTGGACATCGGGGCCCGCTCCGGGAGATCAAAGGCACAATTACCGAAATTTATCACTCAAAGTTCAGACAGAGGTGGAACCATACAGGATCATATAAGATTATCCAGCAATTCTGGGTGTCCTACGACCCACTTAAAACAAAGGCACTTTTAGGAATGAGCAAAGAAAACGCATACAAACTTACGGCAGTATGCACAGGGCACTGGCCCGTTGGAGTACATTCCGCGAGGATTGGCTTACCCTTTAATAGGTTGTTCTGTCGCAACTGCGAGGACCCGGGCTCAAAAAAGATCGTCGAACTCTTCCTGTGCAAGTGTGCAGTCCTCGCAAGGATGAGGGTAAAGATAATCGGCAGACCATTCCTGCAGAATAATTCAGGCTGCAGTCGCCTCTCTGTGTGCCATACTGAAATTCATTAAAGCCGCCAAATTACTATATGCTGCGGTGATATCAACCTATTATTCCCGTAAGATATACAGCGCTTTTATATATGTACCTGCCTGGCCGGGCATTCTAGGTGTATATCCACAAATCGCAGAGCTTAGTCGTCATGTGCAACGCTTATTCGAACTTTTCATTGGATGTTGTATTTTAGAAGCTTGTCTGAAGCCTTACACACGACCGTACATGGTTAAAGCATTTAGTAACTATAGGCAGAAAAAATGTAAAAGTAGGCATGGTTTTGTTATAAATTGGCGTTACCCACTTACATTTAAGACCCAAATTATTAAAATTTTTTTGCCGGCTTGCTAAATCAGCAAAACTATCACCCCTGCTACGCTCATGAAAATATCAGGTGACCCACATTGTTTTAAATGTCATTTTCACGCATATATCTATCTATATTTACGCGCTATATATACATAAATAATTTCCATTTACACTGCTACTAAACATTAACGGCATTTTAAAGTCAAGTTTCCACTTAACTTGTTGCTGAGTAGCAACTAAAATACAGCCTGCTAGTGCAATTAAATTTGTTCTCATTCTAGGCACAGTGGGGTACTAAAAATTTAACGGCAGCCATAGACACATGCGAGTTTATAAGTATGTGAATATCACTTAAGCTGTGAATGCAGTTGTTCCATTCACTCAAAAGTGAACACTTGCACGATTTTATTACAACTTTACATTTGCAAACGCTTGATACGCCGTTTTTTTTTTAATTGCTTGTGCTGCGAACATTTGACCAACATGTTTAATATTGCAATAATTTATGTTGGTTGCCAATTTCATGTGCGTATTTGAGTACTAGTGCACATATGCATATCAATTTATGCTAATGCATTTTTTTCTCGTTGTTTTATGTCATGTATCATTTATTATTTATGTTAGCAGCGTCCTTGCACAGTTCTTCGCCCGCCTTACATGCTCATTTGATCGCTCGAACAATTGCTTGTTAGTTTGGGTTGTAAAAATGGCAATGACGGGGCAAAGAAAAAAAATTTTGTTTTAGAAATAAAAAAAAATATCTATTTAATTGTAAAAGATACAATACTGCCATAAGGCAAGCCATACGATCATCCTGTTCTAGTAAAAAAGTGCTGCCAGATGGCTTTCTGATTGGGTTAGTAAAAAAGTTATTTCGTTTTTATGTTTTTCAAAGCTGATTTATTTATAAAAGTTAGCAAATCGCCATTGTCATTATGGAAGACAACTGCTTTCCTGTTGATTAATTAAACTAAATCGGATAATAGATGCCAGTTTCGAAATATTTCAAACCCAACATATATGTATTAAATACTATGTCTACGGTTACCATATTCCAGTCGAATACAGGTCAAAAAATATTATTTGAAATTTACTGCAAAAGCGAAGAAATTGTAAAATCTTCTTGGTTAAATGTTTGAATGCTGAATGTTTCGACTATTCAAATAGAGAACTAATTTCTTTCCTAATCAGTGGTACCCTGTTTTCTTCAAATTATACGCTAAATTCGAGTGCTCGCCATTTGGACTAGACCTAGGCGTCCAAGGATAAAAACATGGCTTACGGCCTTCACAACCATACGAAGTTAACGTGGGGATACACAAAGGAAACTCCAAAACTTCAGAAGCACTATAATATGTGTTAAAACTGGGATCTTTCGAGAATATAGTTCAACGTTCTGGAATCTTAGACATCGCCGCTTTTCGTTTGCCCAAATATTATATGTTGATTGTTTATCTAACAAATTTTTCTAACACAATTTAGCGCAAATAGTTAAAACTTATGAAACATTAGACAGTTTCGCTTTGCCAATATAAAATCTTCACTTTTTCTATTTCGGATTAAGAGGGTATATTTCTTAATACTTCTCAATATATAAACCGAACAAAGCTTCTTTAAATTTATTCATTGATAAGATTTCGCTCTTTTGGGAGAGAAAGCGTTCTTTGAGGGATACATATAGTACTAAAATTCTTTCGATTGTAGCCCTGACCATCAGCCATCTGGGTTTATAGCGATGTAATTCTTAAGAACTGGTAAAAGGAAGTCAAAAGAAACCCTACGCCTGTAAATTGAAAACTTGTTCTAGAACTTTCTCCTCTAGATATTAAACTTCTATGTTCACACTAGCAGTACTTTCAATAGTTCAGATATCAAGCTGTTAAAAAAATTTAAATATCCCATAAAGCAGAGTTGACTTAAAACTCACATCTAAAAATAAGCATATGAACATTCTTAAATGTAAGTGATATTAGTTCACCATGTTTTCAGTATAAGTTAAGCCGAAGGCCTTTGTAGCCAGTGCTTTAATGTATGAGTAGAATAATTACTTGTAATTATTTTTCTTCTAAATAAATAAATAAATAAATAAAAACTATACAATCCAAATATGAACCATATCGGACCATAAATACAGGTTTCTCAATTATCTCGACACCTACGTCAGAGAGTTCCTCGGGAGTTTAAATAAAATATAAGGCTTAGCCTAACGAGATCACGTGCTTCAAGCAACTACGGCAATAGGAGTGGGAGACGGTGTTAAGGCGTGCCGCATGACTTCCTATTGGACAGTGACATGTCAAGACTCTTGTTAGCTCCAAGACGGTGTGCTTGGTTAGCATAAAAAACGTCTTTGACCACCTACGGTCCACCACCGGCCAGAAGCACCTTGCAACCTATCAAGGCGGGCTTTTTTCCATCGCTGAGCCGACTAAAATCCCGTCGGTCGAGGAATAAGCAGCAGGTTGTCGCGGTAACTCTTATACCCTACCTTTCAGGGGACATATCCTCGAGTGTGCCCTTCCTAGCAAATTCATCAGCCTTGCAGGTACCCTCAATGTGGCTGTGCTCTGGCCTCAGCCAAATTTATAAGTATTTTGAGGCAACCATGATGAGCCCAGGCATCCTGATCAGTTTCGATTGCACTATAAGTGATTAGAAGCCCTGATTTCCGCTTGGCTATCAAAGAAAATATTTACTGTACATAGCCAGTCAGCTGCCTATTTAATCACGCAGCCTATGCTTGAAACATGCTGCAGAAAGCCGGGGATTTGTACTTCATGTTTACGGAGAGTTCTTGGCAGAAAACACCTCATCCAACTTTTCCATATAACTTCTACCAGTGAGGAAAAATTGGAAATTATGTTTCAAAATTGTTTGCAGGTCGTAATATTCATCCAGTTTGAATCATTTTCTCCAAAACGAAAAAAGTGCACAACAAAATTTTGAAATGTTATAAAAAGTGGGCACGAAATGTTTTTTATATTGAATGCCTAGCACTGTCAGCAAAAAACAAATTATTAAAAATCAATGCGAATTTAAAGTCACTTGAAATTTGCACTATAAAGCTGCATACCTAATTTTTCTAAAAATTCAAAAAACTTTTTATTTAATTTGAGTGAAAAGTTTTTCATAACATTTCGCATTTTTCTAGTGCAACTTTATTTCGTTTTGGGAGAACTCTGTAATTGTTTTTATTATGTAACATTCATTAACAGGAGAATCGATTTTCTTCAAAATTTCTACGTTCTCTGCACTTTGCACTAAAAAATTTAATATAAACAAATAAAAATTAAAAAATCGGCTTCGACAGATCTCTTCCAAATCTTATCAGCTTTATTTTAAAATCGGATTAAAATTACGACCTGCAAAGAATTTTGAAACATAATTTCCGATTTTTTCGAAGAAGCTTCTACCTCCCACTGCATTTAAAGTTTAGTTTTTAACTTAACCTGTAGTCAAGAAACACATCATTCTCAAACAATGGTCGTCATCAAGAGAAGGAGATCTCATCCATATCAAAATTTTTATTTTCATTGAATGGAGTTTAAACTCAGCGCACAACCAGAACCTGAAAAACGTGTTCTCTAATTTTAATGAATTTAAAAAATTTAAATTTTCCCAAGCTTAAGCGTAGTATCCAGCTCTAAAGAAACACAAATAATTCATATAACAAATAATTTTTAAGAAAAAAATAACCGACTTCAATGCGCATGTACAAATTTAGTAGTACCGTTAGTTTCTTCATGATCCAATGATCGTAACTAAACCAAATTAGTATGGGATCACTCTTGAAAAAGAATTATCGAAAACTGCTTACCTGGTCCAAAGTTACTCGGTCAAATACAAAAAAAAAATTAAAGCAAATATTTCGACGAAGTGATAAGGTCCTTTTTTTGGAGTCGGTTAAAAAACGCTCAAGAAACGAAAAATACATTTTTTTCTATCAAAATTTCTGAAATTAGTTTGCAGCTCTCATGAAAAAAAATGCTCTTATATTTATTTCTTCAAGAAATTTTTTTAGCAAAATACTATTTCTTCATACTTCTCTTGAGAGGTGGATACCGAGTTTTATATATTCAGTGGTGTATTACTGAATATTCGGTGAAGAACTGTGTTAGTTTTCGACTTCAAAATCATAAATTTTTAACAGATATACGAATTTCTTTTTTGATGATTGTGAGTTGGAAATATGATCCTTTTGTTATTAATTGCTGAGGGGTGATAAGATTTCAAAATCTTTTTTTTTTATTATTGCTCAGAAAGCATTTATTGTTAGAAGAATCACTCATATAGCGTAGAATAAGACAACTTAAGACGCCTGAAAAACCCTCAAACTGATCGCAAAAACACATCCGGCAACGCTCTTACACTCTCGTTAAACTATTACATTGTAATATATAGGACTGACTAATTTTGTTGTCGTTGTTATGTTATAACATACACAATGCATTGCGTGCCAATACCCGCATGCCACATTCACAAATCGCCCGCAAACTGATTTATTTTTTTCGATTTTTATTTTTTGCTGACTGTCCATCCATCGACCGCGTAACCGACATTTGTAAAACTTATGTCAGTGGCATGTATATACGCCGTTGGTGGTGGGAGATTATGTAAAATAGGTAAATTTAACTGTTTATTCGTTAGTATGTTTATAGCTCTTATTATGCGCTTGTTGTTGTAGTGCACACTTACTTATTTGGTATGTAAGTCAATAGTTAAGTGCGATGATGACGTCTTGCGAAAATGTGTGTACGTAGGCGAAATTTTCAATTGCATGCAACATGCTTGCATGGCACTTTACGGCTTTACTGCTTTACGTCGTAAGTGGCTATAAAAATAGTAGAAGTAAGTATGCAGGTAACTTTTAGCCATGGCTGAGGCTTTAGACTTAATTTTTCTTGCCTTTGGCTGCTAAATACGTAATATATAAATCTAAGTTAATTTTAGCACATTTTGTCCTATGATTTCAGACTTTAGAGATTTCAAAGCGAAAAACTATGTACGTATATTGAATGAACAACTGTTGCTTTGTATATACATACATAAGTATTTTACATATAAGCTTCTCGAGCAGTTTTTAATTTCACTTAAAAAATAAACTCAGTGGTTTCTTTAGCTTCTCTGCTTTGAACAGCTTTGTCTGCTTGTTATTTTGGGCTATTTTAAAAACAAATCATTGAACTCTCAACGTCCAACAACGTTCGTCGTTTGCAGCGCTAACATAGCAAGGCAATTAAAATTCTCGCTTTTCGCTCTGTTGAGATTTCCTTGAGCAATTTTTCAATTAAATATAGACCAACGAATAATTGCAACAACTTCATCGAAAAAACAAATGAATAGAAATCCATGCGGAAATCTTTGTTGCGGTGTATTATTCTTTAACACAGTTGTGGTGTTATTTTTTTGCACCCTCTTAATTTTTTATAATTGCTATACTAATTTGTTTTAGTCTTGATGTTTTATGTTTTTTTTAGCTCATAAATTAGTTTTTTTATTTCTTAATGATTTGATAACAAAATTAGTGGGTTTATGCCTTGTGCAAAATTTTTTCAGTTCGTTAGAGTTATGCGGAAAGTGAATGCTACTTTACGCACTAATCGCAGTTCATTGATCTGTTGGCAGTTTATTAGACTCAGACTGAATTAAGAGCGTGCATCAAGGATTTTCTTTTTTAAAAATAGCATTTATCAGCAGTTTTCATCTCTTACTTAACAGAGACCTTGTTTTATTCGCTAGGAATTCGTCTGTACATTAACCCGAAGATGTTTTTTTGAAACTCAGTTGTTAATTTATGCTGAGGAGCAGTTAGAGGTCCCATATTTTCACTAAAAAGCTTCCTTTAATACAAATATATGTATAAGTACACCTCGTGGCACAAATAGCCCCACATTTGCCTTAGATGTAGCACCCCCTAGTCGGTCTTACCTACAGAAAATGAGAGTACCTTTGGTTACTTGCGGAAACATATTTTGTCATAAGAAAAGTCTCTTTGCGGACTTTGGGTAGATTTTTAATAAAAAATTGTCTTAATTGAAAATCAATTTGAATCAAGTACATATTGGCCATTATTATCTATGATCTTTTGCCATTTTACGAGTAGCTTCATAGTTTCATCGGTGTAGAACTTCTGTGGTTTATTGGCGAAAAACTTGGCCAACAGATTTTCAGCGGTGGTCGATGTTTTAGATAGATTTTCCTAGGAAACAAATGTCAAGATTTTCTGTCTTAGTTCAAATTAAGAGAACGATGTCAAGAAATCCATTCAAGTTTTTCAATGCGGCATACTAGACTTGCAAAACTATCGATAGTATAAATATTGCATCTTAAGCAGGAAATTCTAAATATTTTCCTTACTTCAATTCACAGCGTCACTTATTTTAGTAAATATCACGAAATTTCAATGCACCGGCACTATTGACTATCGCCCGAAAATAATCGATGTTTTTCCAAAAATAAAACTATCGATAGTACCATCGATAGTTTTGCAGCTCTATGGCATACCTGATCTCACCTTCCGCCGCGAGAACGAGAACAGATAGTAAAACAAATGCAATGGTATTTTATAGCTTACGTGATTGAGAATTCAGGAAAAATAGTTGAGTTGCATAGGAAAAATTATCTTAAAAAAAAAAAGATTTTGAGTTTTTCTTTTTTTGACCTAAAAACAGTATATAATGAACAATTTAAAACAACGGGAACAATTTTCACACGTAAAATCGACGCAACTGAGAACGCTCTGAGACTTACAGCAGCTAAGACCTTGCGAACAACTAGTACCAAGTACCACGCTTCCATTTTGGATAGAGTCCACGTGAAGTACAGGAGCTGCGATCATCAGATCAAGGAAGTTTATTTCGAAGGCAATTTTCCCGAGAGAAGTGTCTGGGAACGGGATGTGGCGTCAAAACTTGCTCTCGTTCTGAATAGTCAAGCTGGTTGGGTCAATAACGACTCGCTCGATATGCGGTCTAGATTTCCGCAAATGGACAGCTTAGGGAAAACTCATTTAGAGGGTCTTTTAGGTTTCACCAGGAAATGAGGATAGTTTAAGGACATGTAGGCACGGGTCTTGGGAAATTCTCTCGTTGGCATCGCAATAAGCTTGTGCGACCTCCGAGTAAACTTTTTAGCTGAACCGCCCATTTACCTCTCAACCAGATATCAGATAGCTATCGGTAAGTCGACGTTCGTAGTTGCCTTGTGAGATTTCACGAGTTTCGCTATGAATTGCTAACACATCTGTCATAACTCCTAATTTAGCCCACAGTGATTATATTCTGTCTTCAAATCTAAAAGAGTTGGAACGTAAGAAAGAGTTTTGGCGCCAAAAGAGAATTCATCGCTATTTTGTGGTCCTCAAGAAATCGTATAATTTTTAGGGCATCAAGAAATTGATGAAGCAAAGACTGGACGAAGTGTACAGAGGTCAAAGGCCACTATTGGGAAGTAAAGGAATTTCGAGCCGAAAAATCCATACATCATTCATAAAGTCATGGACTTATTGACCAATGATCATATTTTAATGTTTTTAACTTGTTTTTTTGTTTGCAGTTTTCCCATTACTTATTCATAATTCTCTCAGTTTACGACTTTCAAAAGCCTTAACTCTTACCATTTATCATATTTTTTTTTAATTACAGCAGTTGCCATATTTATAATTAATTTATGCATAATATATTAAATAAATGCACAACCAGTTAAAACAAATTCTAATCGTGGCTGGCACAATAATCCGCCTACCTTTGCGTTGATTTTTTTTATCGCTCTGTTGACTTTGTATTCATTTGGCACCAACGCTGTTTTGTATGTGCTTTTGTTTTTTGTTTTGCATAAATATCGTTATTTTCAAATTAGTACAGACACATTAATAAACAAAATCAACAAAACCAATGCAAACATATATTGATAGTTATGTACGTGTTTTAAAAAGTGAGTATGCATATTAAGTTTTCAATGACGTCAAATAAAATTTAGTTTAGTAGCAAAGAATACGAATAAAGAAAGTTGGTTTTTGTTTTAATTTTGTTTGTTTAGGCGTAAGTTTATAAAGATGCTGGGCCAAAAAGTTTTACGAACTTGAGTCTATGCTGGATGTCGATATTTTTTCTCTTTTTTGCAATAAGTGGATAACACATTTCTGCGAAGAAGTGACACTCGTATTGCCTACTTAAAACGTAGCATTTAAGCAAATAAGAAGTTTGAACTGTAGGTGCAGACAAATTTATAGCTATAGGAGTCAAAGGCAATATTAAGCAAAAGCCCCTACCAAGAAGAATACGATTTACAGTCTGAAAAAGAATACTCAGCAAACCGGTTGATCTCATGGCGCCCATGATTGAAAATAAATTACGACCTGTTTTGCTTATAAATTTGAATTTTATGAATATTTAATTTCAATTATTCATTTTGCATTGCCTATTTTAACATTAATGTACATTAGGGAGCCTCACAAAATACTGGCGGAGTTTCCCCCTTAATTATAAAGCTCATTATATGTATTTTGAGAAATCCGCCAAAATGTTTCAGAAAAATATTAAGATTTACGTGCGCCGGACTGATTTAAAAAACCTCCAAAAATCTATTTTTTTATAAATAAAATTAGGTTTTTAAAATATTTTTTCCAAAAAAACACCTCAGATGATAAAAGAGTTTCAGCTTAAAAAGTCTGCATTCAAATGCTTAAAAATTTTATCAACGGAATCAAAATAACGAGAAATTTTTAGGTATTTTAAAATCGGCCCAGCTCACGTAAATCTTAATATTTTTCGAAATATTTTGGCGAGTCTTAAAATGTAATAAAGTTTATACTCGTAATTCCGATGGAGGAACAATGCCGATTTTTTTTGTATGGCGAGTGATGCACCCTAATGTACATTCTTACGTATTTGCTATTTATTTCGGACTTCATGCATTTGGATATTGTTTAGATTTGCAGTTCAGCTTTCATGTTGGTTAGAATTTATGAGGTTTGAAATAATAGGTAGAGTAAAAAGTCATTACTGATGGCCGCTGTGGCCGGGAGATTTGATGTGCGCACGATACCTGGCCCGAGGAACTTGAAAAAAACTTTTTCTTATAGCGTTCGCCCTTCGGCTGGCAGTGGCAAACTCCAGGTGTATTTCTACATTGAAAAAGCTTCTCACAAAAACCATTTTCCGTTCGGAGGCGGCGTAAAACTTTGTGTGACAACATTAAGGCACACACCACAAATCGGAAAAGAAGCTCGGCCAAACACTTACCA
Organism: Rhagoletis cerasi; assembly: GCA_029783565.1. NCBI lineage: Eukaryota > Metazoa > Arthropoda > Insecta > Diptera > Tephritidae > Rhagoletis > Rhagoletis cerasi. Next base: position 1,186 of record JAPVRG010230988.1, on the reverse strand, counting down.
AAAGTTTTACACGCACGATTAATACATTTGTACAAATATGTCTAAGCTGTCAAAAATTGCAATCATATTGGAATTCCTGAGAGCATAACCTTCCTTTGTTGAAGTTCAGCTCTGGAAGTCGTTTGAGGCGATCCATCCATCATGTCGGAACCAAGACCGTTTGCGTTCCACATTACTGTAAACAATCCGCTTCTCATCACTAGTTATCATTATTTTGAAAAAAAAAAAAAAGATTCTACCCATCAAATGATCTGCTGATTACAAAAATCGAATTTGTCGTTTCTTAAGGTTAAATCGAGCACATTCTTGGTTGGTTTGACTTGATTAATGCCTTTATTTTTTTCGTCGTCAGTCCCGCTGGTGCTTCTTGACCGATGAGCTCAACGCCACATGCATTTCTAATTTAGAATAACAATGCCAGAAATACTGCTAGACCATTTGAGAAAATGAATGCCTTTTGTACTCCATTACAGTTTCTATTCAAATCCCTACCGGCCATTCACCTCCACTTTCCTTTTGTTGAGTTCGTACTGGAATATTGTTACTGAACCAGTGGTTGACATTATAATTAAATTCCTTATCATCTGCTCAATCTACCTGCATATGAGGTCAGCTACTCCAATCTTCTTAAAGGATTAAAAACAACTTTGGCTCTCTTCCAGCATTGTGAATATGTTTATGCCGAGCTGATGCTGGCCTTGTGAATACCACCAATAATTTTGATATAATTTCCATTGAATCCGATTGCATTTTCACGCGATCTCCGTGTTTTGGCCTTGTTCTCAATTCCTTCTATGTCCTTCAATTTAGTAATTATTTTAACAAAGGCATTGTAGGTGCGAGTAAAATCCATTGATCCCACCTTATTGCCCTCACACACTTCTAAAATTTCAATCAAATCTGCACGCAGGCATGCTGCTTTCAAATACACATTTTTGTTTTATATTTTTTTTTTACTGCATTAACAAAAAAACCTGTGTCCAGTCATTCAAATTCGCATCACTTAATTATTTTTGGTAACGTCAACTCATACATGCATTTCAAAACTTAAGCGAAACGTCAATCAATTGTCAAATTTCACTGGCAAACCCCAAAATGTCTCAATTGAAATTTGCTTAAAAATTCGCAAGCCAAAAATACATAATTCATCGTCTATGAGTTCGCCTTACCGCTACGCACTAATTAC
>JAPVRG010230986.1:0-15488 GCA_029783565.1 Rhagoletis cerasi | reverse complement strand
AAAGATTCTGCGGAAGAATTATGAGGCTTTGCGCGTTAGCGATGGAACGATGAGCGGTATGAGCTTTACAATGGTATAGACATAGTGTGGTGAATTAAAACACAGCGGCTACGCTGCTTGGTCAGGTGGTACGAATAGACAGAAAATATATAAATTATATTTCTTGTATAGCCGCTAGTTCGGCCCGAAAGACACTGCAATGCTTTTAGGAGTAGGAAAAACGACACCAGCCCTAGTTGTTCAGCGTTTGCTTCTTCGCCCACCTTATTATCAAGCTTGTATCCATTAGTGCAGCACCGAATCGATTGTTCATGTCCTTCCTTCCATTCCTTCTGACCATGATTCTCTACTTGGTATCTCTGCATGATACCTTTTACTGAAGGTGAGCGTTGTTACACGGTAGTCGGTTTTCTTCGGAAGGGTTTGGTTATTGAGAAGGGTAGAATGATCACCTCTGTTCTTTCCAACTTTGTAGTTTTTGCAGTCTTAGGGCAGCATCTGTGTCGCCTTGTGTGTCAATTAAATCTATTGGTAAGAGGTTCAGGATGACATTTACAGTCTCTTTGTATCTTCTTCTGTATGAGAACAGCCGTATTTTTTCGAAAATTGGCCATCAAACGACTGCGCCATAAAGAAGTATAGGTCTGACTATAGCCAATGTACCAGATTTGAGGCATACCGCACTTTTGACTAATAGCCTGTCTGCTGCTGTATCAGGCTATATCGAGGAGCACTTTATTGATTTATACATTTTTATCGGTGCGATGCCATCGGGATCCGATAATTTGTATGGTTCAAAAGTCGTTAGTGCCCATATGATAAGCTCCGTGATAGGAGGTTGGCCGCAAGTTCAAAGCCGTTTGCCCAGTATGCTGGTGGTGGTGTGTACACAGGAGGAGGTCGAGGGTCTCCTCCTCCGTCTCAGTCCACGAACCGTCAGCCCTCATCAAGCAGCTCGACGTTCCGCGGTCTGAGCCGGATAAGATCCTTCTGAGTCTTGTACATTCCGAAACATATTCTACCCCGCTGCAGAAATCCCTCAAGTTGTTTCTCTTTAATCTTCTTAGGATCTTCTTATATTTCTTTAGGAGTTGTTTGTATAACGACCAATGCTCTTCACCACCGTAGGCAGTGGCTTGGTTTAAAACTTTCCTGCACTCTTTTCGTGCAGTATCACCAGTATTTTTTTCGCCCTGCGAATTATTTTAGGACAAGCTATGCCTTAAATTTTCGTATACGACGCCACTGCCTCCAAGTCAAAAACTCAAAGTGTTTGGCGCGACATCTATGCTTGCGGATTATCACACACAGAGGTCGCTAACGAGGCAATGGCGATGACGATGGCGTTTAAAGTAAACATCGCTGCAATGATATTGTTTATATCCGTCAACACGACAGCGATGGCTGCTGCGCGCTGGGCGAGTACATGTGTATTTAGCGAACGGAGAAGAAGAAGACAAACTGCCAGAAAGGTGTTGTTTTAGCAGCAAGTTTAACGGTTTCGACAGTTAGTAAAAGATTTTCGGACTAGTGAAACGTGTAAACGGAAAGCAATACGGTCAGCGGAAAACGCTCAATAAAAAAAAAATAAAATTTTACAAGAAAAATCCAAAAATATATTAAAGAATAAAACCCAAATAAAACGCAGCTAGAATACATAAATAGTATATTACATAGGTATATACATATGTATGTGTGTTTGTAGTTGTATGAGCAAGTGTATCAGCAAAAGGAAACGAAAAGCAAAGGAGGAAAAGGTTGTGGAGTAAAAAAAGGAAGTAGAAAAAGCAGCAACATCAACAGCAACAGCATTATTCCATACACAAGTGGAAAAAGTGAAAGAAATTGGTTGGAAAAATCAAGAAAAGTTCCCCAAAAATGTGTCGTAAGTAGTGAGCAGTGCACAAAAAAGGAGCAGAAAAGTGAAAAAAGTCACTTAACAGCGAAGAAAATATAGCAAAAGTGTGGAAAAAATTTGTACAAAGTGCTTGTGCTAAATGCCTTAATGCAAGCGCGTGTAGCAGCGGCGAGGGAAATTGGGACAGCTTCAGCGAAGGCAGCCAGGACTACGACGGAGCCAGCCAGGACTTCGAAACTTTAGACGAGCTACATAGGTGAGGCAAAAAAGTGTGAGTTACATGGTGCTGGGCAGAAAAAAAAAGAAAATTAAAGGATAGGCTGGCGACTCGGCATTACAGGAATACCTTTGTAGCGATTAGGGTCAAAGACGAAAAAAATCCCAGTATGTATGTGTATGCACATTCAATGGCAAATCACTCCGGTGTGTGGGCGTGTGACTATGTCTATACGTTTATGTTTGTGCCGAAATAGGCAATTAATTGGTGGCAACATAAAAAAATACCGCAGCGCTGGTAGTGGCGGTGGTGGTGGTGAAGGTGCGGTACAAGCGAATAGAAAGTGATTGAAAAAAAGTTACATACATACAAATATATGTTTAAATATATGCATGTATGTATGCATGTACATGCAGCTGTGTTTGTCTGCATGGTGTGTCCCTTCAGGGCTTGCAGTTGTAGGGCGGCATGAAGGGTGGCAACTTTAAATACGAGTATCTAACGTGAAAAGGTAAATTTTCGTGTGTATGCTCGCGTGTCATAGCTACTTGTTGTTGTTGTTATTGCTGTTGTTCTTGTTGCTATTGTTTTCCTTTTTGCTGTTGTTGTGGCACTTGTATCGTGTTGTTTTGCTGACGAGTGTTAAAAGAGGATACTCAAAATTAAAATCGGAAACTTGAAAACTGATGTGTATGTAGATTAGGATATAACGTCAACGTGCTTAATGTGCCACGCTCACATCTACATAGGAAAAATCAAAACCATATACATATGTGAATAGCCTGCCCCTAATAGTGAAGGAAAAGTTTGACACAATTAACAAAAAAAAGCATGCAACAGCGGGTGGCAGCAAAGGACTAAAAAAAAACTATGCGCACACACACACACATAAACATACACGTACAAACGCAAACATGTATGCTACATGCTGAGTAATATCGCCAAAATGCCAATATGTTGCCGAAGGGAGTAAAGGACATGCAGCATGTGGTGGCACATATAACTCTCCGCACCCTCCTGCCGCGCGCACTTGCGCTCGAAAAGCTTGACAGGTCGCTTACACGTCGCAAGTGACATAGTCAGCCAGTCAGTCAGTCAGTCAATCGGTGGCTGGTGGGTCGATCGTTCGCTCAACAACAGTCGCCTCGCCACCCAAATTGGTTGCTTGCCTGTCCTACAAACCGCTACAATCCGGCAGACAGCCTGCCTGCCTCGCTGACATGTGGCTGTGGCAAGACTTTGATGTAAGGATATATGTATGTACGCGTACAGGTGAATAAGCTACTGGCAAAACTAATGATTGTTCACTTGCTGTGCTACTACTTTGTAAATAGATACACACACACATACATACACTCATGCACCCATACATTGCTTGCTTGCTAGCTTTTCCCACATAATTACAATGTAGCATGAAGTTTTAAAAATACACGCCGCTTTGCCTTGAACAACAACAAAAACAATACAATAACGAAAATAGGAACAAAAAGCAATAAGTAGCAGAAAAGCTAAAAAAGGGACCAATGGACGAGAAAAATCGATGCAACTTGCCAACAGGCAGGCAGGCAGGCACAAAAAAAGTGTGACACCCTATTTGGTAAACAGAGTTGTGAAGTTGTGCACAACAACCGCAGGCGTGTAATGATATACATATAAGCACACTCACACACATATGTATTTGTACTATACTTGCAAATTTACAAGCTTTCTATAAAACAAACCAAAAAATCTTAAAATAAATAAAAAATCCCGAAAAAGGACAGAAAGTGTGCGAAAAAGGTGCGAATAGTTTTTGCTTTGAAAATAAATGAAAAGCGAAAAAAGTGCAAATATTAGCGAACAGCTATAGCTTCAAAATGTGCAAAAAAGTTTGGCCCATAAAAAATTTGAACATGAAAAAATTCACCACATCAATTATAAAATAATGTTCGCGCTATCGAATGAAGTGCTAAAAAATTGAAAACAAAAAAATATATATCCACGTGTACGTATGTGCATGCATACATACATACATACATACATACATACATACATATGTGTTTATGTTACAAATAGCAATGAAAATATTTGCCAATAAACGTTTATAAACCATTGAATTTATTTACATTAGTACTTGGAAAAATATTCAAAAAATAAATGCTTTGCCTGCAATAAATATCTACCAAAATTGTGAAGTGAATTTTGCCACCCAGTTTTTTGTTTTTGCTTTTTACGTGTGTGTGTTTTTTGGAAGTAGCCGTGAAGCGTTTGATGTGTTGTGGCCAAGTACTGCGAAAAAAAAAGAAAACAACCGATAGCAATAATATACACGTGTGCCTACATAGATATATATTAGAGTGGCCCTTAAAAAATGTGAAAATCTAAATTTTATACAGGGTGTCTCAGAAGTAACCTGCCAAACTTGAGGAGAAGGTTGGTGGGGGTGGGGGTGAGCTCCCTGATAAAGAAAATTTTTTCTGGTAAAATGTTACCGTTTTTGAAATTTTTAAATTTTTTGGAATGTCAAAAAATCGGACCTTTTCATGTATTTTTACAGCATGTAAATTTAAAAAAAAAAAAATTTAAATTAAAAAAATATGTAAAAAAATATTTTAAAAATTTAAAAAAAAATTAAAAATATTAAACATTTTTTTTTACATACAGTTAAAGAAAATACGTTAAAAGGACCGATTTTTTTTAATTCAAAAAAATTTCAATATTTCAAAAACGGTGACACTTTTACCAGAAAAATGTTTGCTTATCAGGGAGCTCACCCCACCTACATTCTCCTCAGGTTTGGCAGGTTACTTCTGGGACACCCTGTATAAAACATCCGCTTATTTTGTTCTATGCAGAGTGTATACAGTGTGCCAAGTACTGACGTTTCATTTTGTTCATATCCATATTTGACAATTGTTTGAATGTAAAAATTGTCAAATATGGATATAATACAGGGACGGAAAATAATCATTATTTTTTAAATTTGAACCAAAAAAATCAATAAGTTGTAATCGTCGTAAAACAATTTTAACTATACTCACGCATTAGGGTTCGTACGTCCTACTGTAATTTACAATGATTTTTATTTTTCGAGCTTAACCAATAAAGATTAAAAATAATAATTAATATTTGAGTTTTATTTTTTTGCTCAAAGATAATAATTATTACTTGATTTTTATTTTTTCAATAAAAAATAGTGATTATTTTATGATTTTTATTTTTCGCTCAAAGATAATAATTATTATTGAGTTTTATTTTTTCACTTAAGAACAATGATCATTCAAAAAACTCAAAAACTAAACTGTCATCATTTCCGACGTATCTTCCTCAGAGGTAGCCACACCCTAATAAAAGGAATAAGTCGTAAAAATTTTAGGTCAACATTTCAGTTGCTTGCGTCTGTATGACCTTTTAAGTTTTATAAATAATCATTAATTTTAAGTAGAAAAATAAAACTCAATAATAATCATTATCTCTGAGCGAAAAAATAAAAATCAAAAAATGATCATTACGTGTGTTCGAAAAAATAAAAATTAAATAATAATTATTTCCGTTGAGCGAAAAATAAAACTCAAATATTAACTAATATTTTTAAGCAATAAGGTTAAAAATCATAAAATAATGATTAAATGCTGATTTAAATTATTTTACTCATAATGATTACCGTCCCTGATATAATAAGGATGAAACGTCAGTACTTGGCACGCTGTATACACTGTGGTTCTATGTATGTACGAAGTAAGGACTTACACGAAAATTCCAAAATTAAAAAAAAAATTTAGCTGTCGCTACCAAAGTTTCCGAAATCAGATAAATTTGACATATCTTTGAAAACTATTCATATAAATTCATAGTGAACTCATCATGTACAGCATTTTTCAAAATTCTAAATAACGTTGGTTTACAAATAATTATCTTGAAAAAATACCAAGAAACTTATGTATAGGGGAGAATGAGTATGGACTGCCTGAGCTCAAAGCGCATTTTTTTTTAAATTTTTTCTATGGGCGGGTGGTTTAGAAAATGGTGTCTGTTTTCGGGGTATCATTTTTTTTTGCTAAACTTACAAGTGTACAATGAGTACTTCGTTGGAAAGACAAAAGAGATATCACTTCCTTTAAATAGATCAGCAGCCGCATTCAAACATTCGCTATAGCTAATTTTGATCGCTAAAAATCTCTAAAAGAGTAGCAGGCTCGTCTAACCACAGGCAACATCTAGTCATATGTCCCTCGTACCGCCAGATTCAGCTGATTGCACATTTCAGCTGTTAATTTTTCATGTTGTATTTTTTCAGGTGGGTGCCTGTGCTTTTCATTTCGAAAATTTTGGTTACGAAAATTGGTCGAAATCAAAATATTGTCGAATTTTTGCGACTTTTTTTTAATATTTTCAAACCCTGGTAACGATCAGGCCTGACGAGAGGGAGGGGGGCGGTGGTGTGTCCCCCTGGACTCGGAGTTTTCAGGGGACCGGATTTATTCCGAAAAAACTGTCTAGAAATATGCAATCACCCTAATGCATATACATACATACATACATATATGTACTTTTATTCAAATATCTAAACGTAAATAACATTTGGTCTAAATACTTATGTATACAAAAAGGTACTAAGTTTAAATTGACAGTTCAATCGACAAGCAATACTGGAACTGTTTAAAAATGCCAAAACCTATCAACGGCTATATTTCATTTTTCAATTAAATAAATCTATAAGAATACGCAAAATAGCATTATTAGTGCGAACCAACTGAGTTGGCTGCTAAAACAGCTGTCATAAATTTTTAAAAGGCTTCTTTTCATTTTCAAATTTTCCAAAATGATATGTGAAGTGTTTAATTATTTAACTGAAATGAAAACGAAAATCAAAGCAAAAAATTGATGGCTGTGCGAATTCAAATGGCAAATCATGTACAGAACACAAAATAAGCAAATTATGTAGGTTACATGACAGGGGGGCAGCGGAGGGGGCGTGACAAGCACACAAACGGGGAGGTGGGGCGTGAGTGCTAAAATAATTGTGGGGCTGAAAAAAGTAGCGCAGCATGTCTGAATTTGCGCTTTTACTTTGTTTCGGCAGAAGTGAGTTGCAAGTGAATGTTACTCATACGCAGTGGCGGCCCGACGGCGCTCCATGGGTGGGCATAATTGCTGTTTTTTTTTTTTGAAATGTAATATATCTTTTGTTTTTTGTTTTTTTTTTTTTGGTTGGCCATTGCTTTTGCTATTAAAAGTTTCGTATTTGCGTGTGCTGTGAGTGACGATTGGCATTTGCATACATGTGTACATTTGTACTTACTTACTTACATGTCTGAATTTGTAAACATAATCCGTACTACAAAGGAATATACGAGTACGATTACAGCGGCTTATGGCACGATTCACATGAGCAATCATATAAATTGGAGTTCTGTGCATGTCAATTATGTAAATTTTTAAATTTGCTGACGGAATGCAGTTTTATTTTGATAATCTTATTATGAATCGTTGATGACTTACAGTAAAGAAAATGTAAGTAATAAAATGTAAACAGTATTAGTTAAATTAAAAATGTAACAAGTAGCAAAGTGAAAGTACATATTGAACAAAAATAAGCAGAGGAAGATGAGTTAAGTCGCGACTTAACAGGTATTGTGCATTAAAGATGCGATATTTGTTTGAGTGGGGTAATGGCTTTTCGTGGTACTAAATCAAAGTAAGTTCATTAAAATCGATTCATCTTACGATTCGATTTTTAAGCTTCTATACAAAATACGGCCACAAAACTTTGTGAAGAAATGATTTACAGATGAAAACTTTGTGCCATATATTTTTTTATAGCGTTTGCCCGCAGTACCGCCCGTCTGATATTTAGTTTAACGTTATACTATCAAATTTTACAGCTGCACCTCAATCTGTTATACCGAAGGCTATACAATTATGCTGATCACTTTGATGCTCTTACTCAGATGGTTTTCTTAATCGAGCCAGTATCGATATTTACTTTTCATGGAAATTCTAGGATGCAAATTATATCTTAGAACATGGCCAATATTTGTGCCACATTTTAACTAAATCAGACGTTTCAGTATGAAGAACAACTTATCTTTTGTAGATAGTCCTTATATGCATGAATGTAATTTTAGTTTCATATCAATGCCAAATTGTTATGTTTTATTTAAAATAAACGGAATAATTGTTGTTTTTTCCACAAGAATTTTCATTAAAAACGGCCTCAAGCTCAATAAATTGTTGAATATAAACGGAAAAAGTTTTATATATATAAACTTTGGAAATGTGAAAACTCTATTATAAGACGATTTAGAAATAATTTGCTGTTAATATGTAAGAATTATTAACTACTTAAATTTGACTTTTAAAAAAAAATTTGGAGAAAACGATTTCTCGTAATGTTTCATTAAACATCTTATAAAATTGAGCTAGAACAAAGAACGTAAATTTTATAAGAAGCGACAACTCGTTATAATTTTAGCAAGTGTGAACATCAGTAGCGTGCCTTCTCTTTTGCCCAAATACGTTTTTTGATCTCGCTCCTTATAAAATTAACGTTCTTTGGCTAGAACTTTTGAACTGATGACGAACCTCTTCAAACATATTTTGCAAATAAAGCCTATTAGACCTCTCTATTCAAAAGTATTTTTGAAATAAAACTTATTTAAACCTCTCTCGTTTGAGAGAAATATTAAAATATTGCATTTAACTTTTCAATTGAATTGACAGGTGGTAACCTTCTTCAAAAATATAAAAACAAGATGAAGCCTTCTTACAGTATTTTTTATTGATGCTTATGTGTGTACATACATATAGTATTAAAAGATTTCAATTAACTTCCTTATTAAATTTATCCTAACATTTCAGCAGGTGGCAACCCTCTTGAAAAATATTTACGAAATAAAGCATGCCTACATCTCTCTCGTTTGATACCCATATAAGAATATATATTTTAATTAATTTTAATTTTTCGAAAAGGTGGCAGCTTTTTTGAAAACTATTGAAGCTTTTTTAAATCTCTCTCTAGTTTGATACCCAAATCAAAATATTTCGCTTAACTTATCTATTAAATTTACTTTAAATTTTTAAACAGGTGGCAACTCTCTTAGAAAAATATTTTCAAAATAAATCTTTCTTAAGCAAGGAATAATCCTGGATACAATATTAAATTATTTCATTTTACCTGTCAATTAAATTAATCTTAAATTTCTGATGAGGTGGCAACCCTCTTCAAAAACATTTTCGAAATGAAGTTTTCTTAAACCTCTCTCGTTTGATACCAAAACTAAAATATTTGATTTCACTTGTTAATTAAATTGATTTTAATTTTTTGAACAGGTGGCAATCCTCTTCAAAAGTATTAAAAAAAAAAACAAATCGTGAACCTTTTCGTTTGTTACCCACGTTATTATAATATTTAATTTAACCTATCACATAATTGATTGATTTTAACTTTTTTAAAAGGTGGCAGCACTCTTTAAATAATAACTTATAGGGTTATTCGGCTTATAACCTACCTGTGTGCGGAATTTCATTGTAGTATGTCCAGCCATTTTTGCGTGAAAGAGCAACAAACATACTCGCACACTCGGTCACTCACTCAAAAACTTTCAGGGTAAATATTCATACCCATTCCGGTATCCGACGGATGCCATTCGCACGGATCTAATTTTTCGCACTCGCTTGTCATTGCAGTGCGAATGGCATTCGTCGGATACCGGAATAAGTATGATTAAAAGAAAAGAGATCCTCTAACATAGCCTACTTCTAATCTTTTATTAAGATATCTCAGCTCCTCAGTGCTCGATTCTTTACTCTTTTTTTCTTATGAAATAGCTAAAGTTTCAAGGCCTTCTCACTAAGCTTCCATTATAAGGGATAAAACTGGAATATGAAATAATAATAACGCAGAACTAATTAAATTTTTCTCCAGACATCTACCGATACGCCCACTGCAATTTTTTTCATTACATATTTGCTTTCGCTGCCTTGGGAACACATCTACTCGCCTGCCTTTGAATGAAAGCACTATTGGCAGATCTTCTATTGTAGCTTTCAAAGAAAAGATATTGTTGAAAAAGTCCTGTCTTGAATTTTTTTTAGATGCGCTCGTAATTTTTCATTGAAAGAGAGTAGATTTCATCAAAAATTGACAATACCGCGCGGTCAATTGTCCACGCTGCTGCACAGTTTGGTACCGCAGTGTAGCGCAAGTCTAATAATAAATTTTTTTCGTGCCTCTAGCACCGTCTTAATAAATATCTTATTTCGGATGGGCTTGTATCGCAGCGTACAGTACCGTGACTATTTGAGCTGGTCTTAATAGAAGTTCAGTTCAACACCACGGCGTATACGTAATCTTTGAATAAATACCCTGCCTCACTGGTTTAGACACATTTCGTCCCGTTTCTGCTTTAACCATATATCTAAAATTCTTTGCGAAAACTAAAATAATCATTTACAACAAAAGTTGAGGCATCAACTATTTTAAAATAAAACAAAAACTTTAAGTGGGTGCTCACTAGCATTGGTTGAATCAAAAACATTAACACCAAAATTCATAAAAAATAAAGAAGACTTTAACTGCTTTATAAATCGAAAATTTGTATGAAAATGTCACCTTATAGAGCTCTTTAAATCTATTTTAGTTTTTATGAATAAGGCCATAAGTGTGTATAGAATTCATATTGTATGTATCCTAGTGGATTAAAATGACAATTTTCTGATTGAACCAACAAAAGTATACGACTTACGTCAATTTTACTCTCATTTCGTTTATTTTAATTGGAAGGTAAACAATTGTTTAGAAAACTGTTATGCGGAATTTTTAAAGAATTCAAGGGCATTACACACGCTGCCCCTGGGATCGCTGAAAAAAGTGATAGTATATCATCATATACTTGTATAGGGCCTAACTCGTAAACTTTGCAAAACAGTCAATTTAAAAATTTGCCACTAAATTTAGCTCCAATGAATAAGGTGGCCAAGGCAAAAAATAATCACTTCGTCGTTAGTTGTATTTTTTTGTATAACTCAATGCGTCATCATTGAATCCTTTGAAGCCAACAAAACTAAACAGAGAAAACCAGAGATATCTAGTTAAAGTAAGCACTTTACTGGCGAAATGAAAAAGTTGTAGCCTCAGTCTATTGTTCGCTTGTGTGAAAGTGTTGCTAAGTCGATACACTGCAGTGCAGGATGTGAGTAGATGCAGTAATTGCAAAATTTAAAAAAAAAATAATAATTTAAAAACACTTCGAAAAACATCTGTGCAACATATTAAAATAGTGTATGCAATTTAATCTGATGTTGACTAGTGGCGCTGACGCACAATTTAATGCCTCATAATCGAAATGACGTTACTCCTGTGCTTGCTGCTCTATTTTTGTAATTCATGCATTTGCAACAACATATATATAAGTTGTGTATGCATGTATGTGTCACTTTTTAAAAACCTTGTAGGAATAAAATTTTGCAGAGTTGGATCTGGTAAAATATTTGCCCAGAATGGACTTTTTGGTTGGTTGTAATTGCGAAATGTACTCACAAATATATTTTAGAACATTTGGTGTTGTTGCATGCTATGGAAATAAGTAGATATAAAAGGAAACTCGGGGTATATGGTTGCAGAGCTCTGTTAGTCTATGAATTTTAAAAAATTTTTACAGAGTTAAAAGGAATGTACTAACCGACTAGGAGTGGAGGTTTGCTGTCTGTTTGTGTCTAGTTTGCATCATAATTATCTATTTTTTACTTGCCCATAGAAGAGGTTGACTATGATATTCTCTAATGCTATAGCAATGGAAATCTCCTACGCATTTCCTCAGAAGCACCACATCAGAGCATCAAAAATATCTGAACGCTGAATACCTTGCTGCCTATTAGGCTACCTGCTTAAAATTTATTATCCTAAAGTGTATTTTACTGTCGTAAACTCAATAAAAAATATAACCACATAACCAAATAACCGGAAAACCAGGCAAGTATGAACATCCCATCTGTTTAAGATTAGGCCAAGGCCGCCTAGACTATGTACACCATTGTGTCGACAAATAAAAAAGAAGCGTTGTTGAAATAAATAAATAAAATAAAAATTTGGCGCTTATACTTTGGCAAATGTTTTGCCGAGCTTCTTCCGATTTGTGGTGTGCGTCTTGATGTTATTACTTAAATGGAGGGACCTCCAGTTTTACGGCGCGTTCGAACGGCAAAAAGCAGAAATACACTCGGAGTTTTGCCCTTTCCTGCCTACGGGCGACCACTGTTTAGTAAAACTAATTTTTTCTATAATTTTTTGGGATCATATCTTGGTCCTAAGGAGTGGTAGTACGCACCTCTAAACACTGAGCTACAAGGGCTGTGCGAAAATCACATCTGATTTTTATTGCCTAAATTGCTTGAATTATGAATTTTTTCACTGTTCAGCTTTCGCGAGGTTAAGATTGAAGTACCTTGGCTCGCACTCTACTACTAACCCAGCGGAATCCTCAGGGAATAATATTACCGTAAGTTAACCGAGAATTGGCATACTTTCGGAAGTTAACAAAAATTTTAAGTTTACTTTCAAATGTGCGTTAATTCTTTATTGAAAAACCGTCCCTTAGTCTACAATGCCTCACACCATCGGGATAAGGAGCTAAAAATTATTGTTTGATTGTCGTCGATTTATAATATTTAGGAGAACAAATTTCACTGTGGCAACACAGTAAATCACAAGAAACTGTCACCACAATGCGAGAGGATGTAAGCCACGATGATCCCACTGTATGCAAAATAGATGCAAATTTTCTCTGCACTTGATGTGAAAGTAGATTTATTTTCTCTTTAATTTTAGATTTCCCTGCAGGCGATGTACCCGCATGCAAAAATATTTAAATATGTATATACATATGTGCGTACCTATGCATAAAAGTATGTATTAGCGCCCCGCATAAACATACTCGATTTCGATTACTTACTGCTGTGCATGCTGCAGCGCTTGTGTATTGTTCGCTGTCATCGAACAGCGACGCGCAAACAATCGAAGGTTTCCGTGAATTACTGTTTTCAACTATGAAGAGGAATTGTTTTCTATTCTCTGCAATGCCGTCTCTTCTTCGGTTTGGTTAGCAAATGTGCCGCGCTATCACAAGCAGGTATCGAGAACTTGCGAGAGTATTCGAATATTCATTCAGTACAGCGATAACTAGTTATGTATGTTAAAATTTCATACGCAGTACTTTTAAACATTTCAGTTACGTTTGATGTATTTTGCGAGTTTCTGTTAAAAGTAAATAATATTCAGCATGATGGAAGTTGGAGGAGCAATGAATATAAAATTATTTAGGCTTTAGATCGACCGGCTTTGCCTTCTCCTGAAGTGGGGAATATTCAAGTCCAAATTGAAAAACGGAGAAACGTATGCAATTTGAAAAAAAAAAAAATTTGTTTACCCAATTTTTATATTTTTCTTGCGCATGCCTTTTATATAGACGAAAATGTGCAAGACCGTCAGAAAAAAGTTATAAGAAATTAACGAGAACTTTAAGTCACTTCCAACTTGCACATTATTATACTAAAAATAAATAGGCTATAAAACTGCATAATCGAAATTTTCCTAATAAATTGAGATTAAATTTTAATTTAAATTTGTCGCGTTTTTATAAATCTTATACAAAGTTAAAAACTTTGAATTATGTTGCTTTGTTGTAGTATAAATTATATTTTTATAAAGAGGTGAGCTCCTTGATAAGGTAAAAGTGTCACTGTTTTTTAAATATTGAAATTTTTTGAAATTAAAAAAAAATCGGGCCAATTCTTGTATATTCTTTAACTGGATGTAAATTAAATTTAATTAAAAACTTTTTTTTTAATTAAAATTTTTTTAATTAAAATTTTTTTTAATTTACATGCTATAAAAATACATGAAAAGGTCCAATTTTTTAAATTAAAAAAAAAATTAAATCTAGCTGATCCGAAGATTTCTGAAAATCTTCGGAAACTGTTCAGTAGTTTTCGAGCAGTTGTTTCCCGGCAATTTTGCTTTTCGCAAAAACGAATACTTCAGTGCATGCCGGCTACTTTGCGATCAAATATTTTCGGTTCCGATGGAGAACATTTTTGTTCTCTATTCAGTTCGATGAGCAGGCATGATGTGAAGTAGTTGCAGCGAAAATTTTCGAACCGCCAAATTTAGTTCCCGTGCAGCCCTCTAGTATGTATGTATGCATGTATGTGCATATTTATGTATAACTGTGCATGCTCGTGAGCGCTCCAGCAGCATTATACTCGTATACATACTGTGGTCAACACACAACTTGTTTATTTTGTTTATAAATTGGTATTTTTGTTTTCTGACTATTTAGGTAAACAATATTCAAGTGATGCACCTAGCGGCGTGTACACACACACGTGCATACAAAGGAATACATATACGTATACAAACGATTGTTTATGCTTACACGAATGGACACTCAATATGTGTTAGTGTGTGTTTGTTTGCTAGCTTATATATTACAGCGCCTGTGTTCACCTTCTAAATTGATTTTTTTTTCTGTACCTCCTTTTCGCTTCCGCTCCCTCCTAGCCGCTGCTCATCTCCACAAAAGTGGCTCGTCATTTGTTATTAATCCATAACAGTGTGTATTTAGCATGTTTAACTTTTCAGATTTGTTGTTTATTTGCTATTCAGACAGTTTTGTTGATTCTTGCCCTCGCTCACTCTGCTCTGTGTTTCTCGCCCTCAACTTTCATGCTTGCAATAATTTGCCTAGTCGGTTTTAGAGCGTTTCCCAAAATATTGTTTCATATAATTGACTTAAAGCATAGACAGACGGCAACGTTCATCCGGATTAACGGCGCAGTTGATCTGATCAAAATTGTACCCTGACAAACGGCAGTATTGCGGTTTAAGCGACTGGTGAGGTCGTGAGCTCGACACCTACGGCCAGCAAAATTTTTTTAAAATCTTTTTTTGTTTCTTAAATTATTACCTCTATTTTTGTTTTAATGTACATAATTACAGTTGTTTTGGGCTTTTTAATTATAAGGTAAGTGGCTATAATTGCGTGGTAGTACCTTATTCCGTGGTATTTCGATTTTTTCGGCCAAATAAGGATTTGAAAGTTATTCTAATAAAACTAAAAATGCAATCATGAGGATTTATCTTTAAGAAATATAAATCGACATAAATATTTTTTTTCTAGCCTATATTTATTTAATATCACACGATCTAAAGATGATAGTTTGGATAAAAAGCATTTTGTATGGGGGTAGCTTAAGTAAAATGCTAAGGAGTCCAATGAAAATTCTTAAGGCTGTAAAAAATCAGTCGTATGCTTTTATTTAATTTTTCTTACAATTATATATTCAATGAACATTTATTAACTATTTTTTATAACCGCCAAATACAATAAAACAATTTCTTCTACTTTAAATTTAATATTTCTGACCCACGGAATT
>JAPVRG010230985.1:0-13369 GCA_029783565.1 Rhagoletis cerasi | reverse complement strand
TCAGTCATATTTATTGTAGATTAAGCTATTTTCTGAGGTCTAAGATTGAGAAAAGAGAATGAAAGGGAGTAGTAAATGAGAGTAGTAGATTTTCAATGCAAACAAAGTGACTTAAACATTTCAGCAACTAACTTATTTAATAATTTTGTTTTATATACATACCTCTTGGAAAGCGGTCGATCGGTGAATTAAATAATAAACAAGAAGAGCAAGAAGGGGTTCCTAATACCTAACTTAGAATACTTTTAGCCGCACTGTGTGCTAACTGATCGCCGTGTCCGAGTGGTTAGCACCGTGCAAAACCACCCGTTAGGACCGGGTGTATAACGAAATCCCGACCAGACATAATCCCGATAAGACACAATCCATACAAGAAATCCCGACAAAAAATCCCGACAAAATATAAAAATTATTCAAAAAAAAATCGCGCGATTTTTTTTCCGTTATGACACAGGTTCGATTCGTGGTTTTTAATAGTTGTCGCCTCTGGACTGGGCAACACCAAGCCTCCGAGACTATTTCTGCCATACAAACACTTGTCATAAGAACCATGTGGCGTAGATCCCTCCCTTTTGGTGGACAACATCAAGCCGTCCCATGCCAGGGCTCGACACATCTAACTTAGAGGTCTCTGCCCTTTCTGCTCATGAGGCACCCCCGTCAGAGGCCTCTTGGGAATGCATGCTAGCAGAATGGGATTTCCAGCGAACGACTACTGCCGCAGTTGTCGGAACGGCGAAGAAATCGAGAATCTAGCTCTGCCTTTCTAGCAGTACGTAGCCTTGGCTTAACTCTGACGACGAAGTCTCCATAAATACTTCTTCCACAAAAAGTTGGACTTAAGTTCGAAGAACGGTATAACAGCAGACCACAAGGACTGTGCGTGCGATCATCTAGGGTTTCAGTGAGGACAGCTACATACGACAAACCAACCCAATTTAACCTAAAGCCGTTTTCGCAGTGGCGAGTTTACTCAGTTTCGGTAGTTAAATTTTAATTTTTTTACAGAAAATATACATTCAACTGCCGACTTAACTCACTTAGCCATCCTCTGTGAAAACTGTGCTTCGATTGCCAGTTGGTTGGAGAGATCTTGAGAGGCTAGCACAAAAGATAATTTAATAGGCGTTCCAAGGGACAAGTCTTTTACTAGGCATATGTATGCAGGAACGCTGTTAGGATTACTAGTGGCTAAAATTAATGACCACACTCGGCTTCATATAGAGAGAAAAGTCTTTTGGATGAAACTTTCTTCCTTTTCTAGTCATTTAGTTAAGTTGAATATCTAAGAGCCGGGTTTTCAATGGCTAGTCAACACTATCTACAGATTACACATCGTTATCGACGTTATCGACTCCCTGTTATATCTTATGAAGTCGATCACATCGATAACGAGATTTAACCTGCAGATAGTCTTAACCATCCATTGAAAAACCAGCCCTAAAGCGAGCAAGAGAGGGATTAGATGGCGAATAAACTGAGAGCGATAAAAAATCAAAGCAAAGAAAGAAGTCAGCAAAGGTATGCATAGAAATAGAGGATGCTCATTAAAAGAATTTTACGAGATATTTACATTTGAAGCAAATTATTTAAGTTTCAGTCAAACTCATTTTCGCATATGTTTTATCCTTTTCTTTCTGTATTTTTTCCATAAATAAATAAAGAAATTGAATTTGGCACTACACTCTTTTTTGTGCACATGTGCATCTGTCTACACCACTTGAGCGCGCTATTTAATCCTGTCAAGAATATTGCAACTCTGCAACAGTAGCTGTCGACGCTCGAGTGCTGCTTTTTAAATTAGCATACTGCTAGGCGTGCGAACCATGGCAAAGGCGGTATGCGACTGTAGGCGGCACGCGGCAGAGGGGCTGCTGGTGCTTACGGGGACTGTCTCACTCAAAGCTATATTGCCACTCAGCGGTTGCATTTATTTCATTGGTCTAGCTCTGTTGTTGGTATGGTGCGCAATTGTGGAAGGGAATGGGGCGCAGCTTGAAGCGAAGCAGTGCAGTTTTGACGGCAGCGCGCGGTGTTGATGCGCTTTGTGGCAACATTCATAGTCGCCTGTCGTCTGCTGTCGCCTGTCAGCTGCTGGCGCTTGGAGTTCTATATCATAAATTGTTTGCTTCACACTGTCGCTTTGCTGTTCACTTTAGTTAATGCGATTGCCGCAGCTGCAAACGCAACTGCTCGCCGCAATTTGGCAGTGCAATAGCGAAAATTTGGTTAAAATAAAAAATGCCATGTGATGCGAATCTGTGCTGTTGTCGTCGCCGCTCTTATTCAAATTTTGTGCCTGCATAGTGGCGGGGATGTGCACAAGCGCATACATATTTATATATTTATTTATATATGTACATATGTATGTTTGCGTTCTGTATCAAAAATAAAACTAAAAACTTAAAATCGCTAAAAACTTTTTGCATTTTCGCACTCGAAAAGGCGAAAAACTAATTTAAACTTTGCATTAATCAACAAAACTAACAAAAACAACAACACTACAAGAGCAACCACTTGAAGTAAAGTTTTTATGAGTAAGTAAAACTGGCGAAGGAGGGACGCAGCGATAACAGACAACAACAGCAGTAACAACAACGAGAGACTGCCCGAAAATTAAAACAACACTCACTTCAGCTATGAACAATAGCAACAACAATGCAGCTAACAAAGAAGAAATAAAAATTTACGCTTAAAATTATAACTAAGCTGCAATGACGTCTCTCTCTCTCATTCACACTTTTCCAACCCCCCGCCAGCTAAGCAGCGCTGCTCTCACTAAGCTTTCCAAACAACAATAACCATTTAAAAACGAAAATATCAACAATTAAGTATAACAATGAATGCAAAGAAGTAGCGCAGCCCGCGAAAGGCAGCAACAAAATACATGTACGATTGCAAAGCTGCTCAACGTGCGGCTGCTTAATCCTTTCCTTATTTTCTATGCTTTCCCTCCGCCCAAGAGTAGTTGGTTTAGCTTTTTAGCTTCAAGTTACGTGTTTTTTGTTTTTTTTGGTTTTTTGTTAGCGTTTTTACCACTTTCCGGTCAACGATTTTCGCAACCCCCCAGAACCTTGCTTGCTTACGAATTTTTAGTGGCCACTTTGTTGTTGCTTTATTTTATTTCACTTTTGATTGTTTTTCTTTGCAGTTGTTCTTGTAGTTGTCTTTTTAAGCGGATTAAATTATTTCAAAAATCTTTAATGAACTTTTGCTGAAAATCTGCTGCTTTTTTTAAGACTAAATTTCGTAATGCCAGCAAAGTTTTTAATTAGGCTTATATTTAAGAAGCGCAATGCCCCGGGCGCCTTGGTGGGGAATATAAATTCAGTAGTTAAAAAAAAGCTCACGAGAAAGGCACAGCCCGCGCATATGATCTTGCTGTTTAGCGAATACAGTAGTGTAGAGATGAAGCAAAATTGGGTTAGGTTGAAATACACTTAGAAGCTATCACTCGATCCGCGACGACAGCATAGTTTTATATTAGACACTATCCAGTCGAAACTTCATATAGGGCCTAGAGCTTCTGCTTTGCCAGAGTTTAAAACTTTATTGCCCACCAACGGTCCATCACTTTCATTCAACTTTCATTTAGAGTCATAATAACCCAAGATTGCTGTATGAGTACCACCTCAACGTCACCTTTGGTCAAGTACCACAGCAAAGCAGGCAAACTCGCCCTAGATTAGAGGAGCTTTATCTGTACTACCCTCATTTGAGCTTATTACCTCGCTACATCAATTACATCAGCTCAGGCTTTTATCTTGTTGAGTAAGAGTATCTTATTCGCCGATATATAGTTTAACTGAGAAGAGATGTTGCTCTCAGCGTCGGTGAGTTCTCTCTCTGGACCGCAATGTCCAATTCCATTATTGTGCTTAGATTTGAAGCTCGCTGAACATACTTGCGATAGACACTTATGACGACATCTTTGGAGCTAAAAAAAGATCTAGCCCTGTATCCATTCAAGCAATAGTAATCTTTGCTAAGGACAAAGATAATTTACATTAAACGGACGGATGGCCCCACCATAGGAAGTAGGAAAGGTTGACTTTATTACTAGTATCATTTTAGAGATGCTTTCGATTCGAACGGTGTGCCTGGAACTCATGCTCTTAAGCGGAATACCGTTCCAGATCATTACATTTAGCTTTACTCTTGAAAAGGAAATTTTTAATTATTGCAACTCCGCCTATATCGATTACTTGAGAACGACACCTCTATGTGATGCTGATACTATCCAGCGTCCTAGCACATAAGCCAAAGCCCACAAGGTCCCCGGTTTCTGCAGGAGATTTTTTTAAATGACAGTAAAACTACAAACATTTTTGGAAAATGCTGCTAAAGTGAAGTAAATCCGGGTTCTTCCGGTCGTTTAGATCTGACTATTGTTGTTAGTGAGATGGTATTAAATATTCCCCAAACTTTTTTGGAAATGTCCCTGAAGAGACAGACCTTAGTCAGAAATAAATCTGGGTCTTTCCAATAGCGTTCACCAGACTATCGTCAGAACATCCAATATGACGAACGCCAAGGCTGTCTTCACTCACCTCTGCTACTCTGTGATATTTGTCGTCAAGCTCATTGCCTCGGTACGAAGCCCGCATGAGGATCTGACACTTCGTTGCCCTGTAAAAATTAGTACAGATTTTCCAAGAGCTTGGCTTGATTGGAGGTTATGATTCATCGACAGGTCTTTTTCACTTTACAGTCGAAGTCTCGATATTGGCCCAAAAGTTGGCCAACAAAGCTATCGTTCTTTCATCGCCTTATTTGGGTTCTATATTAGCAGCTAGGTATGTAGTTTCCAACGTTGTCATCCCCTACTTTGTTATTCTTTAAATTTTCGCCATTTATTGATCTAACTTACTTGGGCCAGGCTACAAGGCCTCTGTTTTCTTGAAATTAGGTGTCTGAACAGGGTCAGCGTTTAACAGACCACCAGCGCCTTTAGACGGCTTCAGATCTGCTGGAGTTTTCCCATTAAACCGCCGATAAGATCCCTTTCTTGGAAGAATCGTCGCTTTTCACATTTTCATTGTCTTTTTTCGTAACAAATAAGAAACTAGGCATAAACAAATAGTATATCTTTGAAATTTTTCTCTCTCAATCTCTTTCAAGTCCTTCTAAGGACAATTTTCCCGGACTGTACCCGGGAGGAACAATAACTTAAGTGAACTCAGAACGAAATTTCGAAAATTATCCAGCAGGGCAAAATGAACTGGGTAATGGACGAAGATCTCAAGTCTTTATAAGGTAAAGTCAAAAGCCAACTGCATTTCATCCTTAATCCGCACACCCAAGGTAAGTAGATGGGAGCCTTGCTAGGAGTGAGGAAGAGAAGACCAAACTCCTGGATCTACTATATGGCAATAGTTACGATCTATTATTACTCATTGAGCTATCATCTGGGCTGATAAAACAATTATCAAGATACAAACTATGACATGCGTATGCATAACCGGAACCATGAGAACTTACCCAACAGCATCCCTGGAAGTCATTCTAGATCTTACCCCAGACTCAGGCGAAAAGGGCTTTTCTACGGATGACTGGTGCCAACATTGGGGCAGAAGGGTTTTTGAAACGTAGGGAGATGGATAGTCTAACGAACAAGTACCCTGAAATTGCAATAAAAAAATTTTAAAACAGATAATCAGTTACACAGATGACTAATTGGCTGAAGAAGGTAGAGGTGTATTTAAACCGTTGCTGAAATACTCGCAACCTATGGGAAAACATTTTCGAGGCTGAAACATGCGCTATAGAAAGTTGCGCGGACTTCAACATCAACATTGCGATCTTGACTGACAGTTAAACATTCTTGGTCTGACCAATCGAGTTTGGGTTCTCTGGGTGGGAATTTTAGTAACCGAAGGCGCGGTGAAATCCAGCGATTTAGGCTCAAGATTTAAATTTTTCTGTTACTGGATTAATAGACGCAATAAAAATTCGTGAAGGGGGAACACTGGATCTTAAGGTCACAGTGACCTATGCCCAATAATAGTAATAAAATGTCTTATTTTTGTGTAATGATGGCACAGACTTTTCCAAGCTAATTCAACGATTAGCCGCAGATAGACACATAGGTATGATATTTGAAGAAAGTCTGCAGAAATATAATATCCTAAAGTCCAACTTCCCTAACTAGCCACAGAGCCTCAAATAGAATTTTGTCAGTATGTTCGTACGCCTCAAATTTTAAAAGGTACTATCCCATAAAATGGCATCTTACAGCTTAATTTTAACCAATTTAATTATTTTTCGTACTTACAAAATTAAACTCTTTGTCCTTCGTATTTGATAAAGGAAACTTCAAATCATATAAGGATATCTTTTGTTTTTTGTAAAAAAAACGAACGACATCTGCTTAGCAGGTGTTCAAAGTCATAGTCTGTGGATGAAATATTGGAAACGAGCAACCATATTTAAATTAGTATTTATTCAAGAAATTAACAAAAATATAGAAAATGAAGAAAAAGTAATTACTTTTAAAAGCTATGACTGGTATTTCTTGCACAACATTTTTGGTGAGAAAAATATATACTTCTGACATAACCTTTAGTTAATTTTTTTTTCTTAAAAATTAAATTTAAAAGCTTTTACAATGTTGGCCGTAGGGCCATTTTCACATTTGGCAATTAACTGTCGGTTTTCAGTACAAAAATTGAAGGTTAACTGTCGAATGTGAATTAACTTGCCACTGTTAAAACGGACGTTAGACTATCAAAGATGTGTTAAATGAAAATTTTTCAGTTTAATTCGTCAATTTCATATTGCGATTTCTGAGAAAATGAATTTTTTTAGGTCTTATTGACACTGTCGGTAGTGAACTATTTACCACTCGGAGGGAAGAGCTTAGTAAAGAGAGAAAACAAAAAGTTTTTGATTGCTGCAAAGGCTGCTCCTTTTAACTTTTCAGCCAACAAATTTGAAAATTCAGACCTTTCAGGGGTGCAACTGAATTTAATATAACTTGGCAACATATTTCAAAAATAACCACTGTATAAATAGTTTTTATAACTAATTGACATTAATTTTTCTTTAATTTAAATATAAAAAAAAACTTGCATTCAAACTTTTTTAGTAAAAGCACAACTTAAAAAGTGATATCTCTCAGAGCTCCTCGGTCGTGAAGGGTTAAGATTTTTTTTTTTTTTAAATTTGGGAAATTATACGCCATAAAGAAGCTAGCTTTTATTAAGTTTCACTTGCCTGTAATCAAATCAATTTTTAACCAACTTTCCGATGAGCTAGAGACTTGAAACCTCAAACTTAGCTCAGGACCCGATGGCAATGCAATATGAAAGAGTAAGAAACAAAGTAAGACAAAGTAAGAAATAATCCGCTAGGTGGCGCAGGAGTCGCGGTATTTTAAAAACCCGTATTAATAGTCCGATTCGGTTTATACTTGGAAAGTATATTACTGACATGAAAAAGAATAACCCCACTTCCGAAATCAAAGAGAGACAACATATTACGATTTTTGCATCAGTAGTAGAATACGTGTGTTCTTGAAAACTACCAGACGGAAAAAGGTGTCAAATCATCACATCGACGGCTCAATGAATTTAATAATATTTGGCCACTTTTTGCGGTAAATTTTTTAAACCTTTCGCTATAAAGATATCGAATATTGGTGCTCATAAGCCTGGATTATACAACTCCAAATGTAAAACGATTTCCTAATAGCTTAAAAAGAAACATTCAAATGGCCATGAATCGGAAGTTATAGATGTAGATCATATTGTATCATATCATAATATATATATTTACAAAAATATATGAAATAAAACAAATGCAAATATATTCTCTTAATTAAAATTAAGCTTTTAACAGAAAAGATCCAATATTTTTATTTAATTTATTTAAATAAGAGAAAAGCTGATACCGTGCGGCAAAAACCAAAAAATTTCATAACACGCGAAACAATCAATATACCCACAAAACTAAGGTACAAATATAGTAAAACTGCGATTTTATGTCAGGATTTTTTTTAAAGGACTTTGAAATTTGAAGGAAATGATTAATTCAAAAAATTATTTTAAAAATTCGTTGCACTGTAGAAAAACAATATGGATATCAAATAAAAGAAAAAATTCTGTGGAATTTGAAAAAGTTAAGTTTTTTGGTTCACAAGGACGAATAGGTATAGAAAATGTTCTTTTAAATATTTTCATTTTTTAAGCTAATAAAATTAGAAGGCCGAAATTCGAGGATTCGAAATTCGACTTAAAATTTTTCCAAAAATAAATATTTCAAAATTTTTAAGGAATAAATTTAATCTTTTTCAATTCTACAGAATTTCCTCTTTCATTTGATGCCCATATTGTTATTCTATATAGGACTGATTTTTTTTAGTAGTTTTTGAATGAATTATGTTTTTGAAGTTTCAAAGTCTTTAAAAAAAAGCCTGCCGTCAAATCGAAAAACTAAGAACGAATTTTTACTATGGCCCCTATTATGATTCACAACTTTAAAGATAGTTGAGTTGTAAGTTGTAAATTTGTATTGTGGAACACAACTCAACTCAACTCTGAAAAGATAGTTGTCTTTCAGTTGTCTGGCACCAGTATCCTCGGGCTCATAATGCGTACCTGATCTCCGTTTTTTTGCTTTGAATTGTTATAATAGTATAATTAATAATATATTAGTAAAATATCAAAATTTGTATCGAATTGCCGACTTTTTCAAATAATCTAGTTGGATACACTCAACTGAAAACAGTTATGAACGGCAATACCAATAAATAGTTGAGTTGAGTTGAGTTGTGAACCATAATAGGGGGATATATTTGACCCCCAGTTTCGCATGTATATTATCTGTGGCTGTCGCACGGTGTCGTTCTTGTCTATCTTAGACCTACAAGCGATTATGATAGTCAAAAATAATTAATTTAATTAAAGATAACTTCGTGGAGCTGTCTACGGTTTTGTGCTTTTAATGACGATAAGTTCATATAAAACTAAATTAAACTATTTATTACTAAAATTGTTTCGACATCCGCACTTCACCTTCCTCCGTAAATATATTTTATCTTGCAGTTTCTTTATAATTCATTTTTTTTAAGTAGTGTGTTCTTCATCATAACGAGCCCTAACCGCCAAAAGGGCTTAAGCGACAAAAAACTAAATTTTCAGTAGATGAGTTGGGGTGTTTCGCTCCGGCCCCGAAGTTTTCAAGGGCCCGGATTTTACGGAAACTTAGTTGAAAGATATAAATATTTTGCTAAGTTGAGAAATTTGATTAAGAAAATTGATTTAGAATTTATTTCCGCCGAGCCCGGATTTTCTCTTCACGGTCCTGCACTTACCTACGTATTTTTTTTTTTTACTATTTATGTATGTATAAACTTTTTCTCAGTTTCTCAGCTCTTCCCCTTTATATTTATTTTACTGCATTTTATTGCACACCACCCTTTTTGCTTGTTACCTCATTCGCATTATATGCGAGAAATTGCGGATATCTTCGCGGCACTTGCCCTTCTCCATCGACAGTAGCTTGAAGCCGACAGCGCTAGCGACTTTTTAAGCCGCACTGATTGGCATAATCCGACCGCAAACGGATTTGCAACGCGCGACCGAGCGGTATTAAATCAGCATGTGGCAACGCCTGTCAATTGCCTGCTATATGCAACAGCTGCTGCAGCTGCCGCCGTCGAGCGACACAACAACAGCAGCGATTACAACAGCAAAGCCACCAAACAAGCTGGTTAAGGGTGGACGCTTGGCACTTGTGGATTTGTATTGTATGTATGTATGTCTGAATGGAATATGTAGTTTTTAATTTTCGCAAATGGGAAGTTACATATACATATGTATATATATGCCATTTGGAGAACCACACAAGCGAATTTCTGTAGACAGTTTACAGATTTGTTGAAAGCCGCAATTTGTCCTTAGTAAAATTAGCTGCGGTTACTCGCGTGGCCAACGTTCCATAAAAGTGGCAACGCCGCAGCTGCAGCAACAGCAGCGAAGGACGACAAATGTTGCTCATTGCCAATGTCAACAGCAGCAGTAGCGGATGAAGTAATTTTTTACTTTTACAACGCGCACCTTTGCAGTACTTTGACGGAGTGGTGCACCTCATTATGGCCAAGAGCTGGTGTTTGCGCAAGGCAGCACATTATTCACGCCACACGGCAAACGGCAAGTGGCAAGTGGCAGGTACCTGCCGACTAAAGCCTCGACCAGCTCAACAAACTCAACAACATTATCACCTTCATCCCCATCGGTCTTTCTATCAACATTAGCTAGCGCGGTTCCACATCAATGTCAACGTTGCAACCACACCAATTACCCAGCCACTGCTGAAGTTTGTTGAAGAGAAACAACAGTAACGCGCGCGTGCAAACATTGTTGTCAGCAATCTAAGCAGCTTGCCTTACAACTACGAATGCAGCCAGCACAACAACAGCAGCGGCAGCAGCGGCAGCAGCAATTACCTGAGCTCTGCGCTCCTTCCTCAGCGCTTCACTGGTCAACGTGATAAAGGCATCAGCACACTCGAACTAAGCGCACACCTCACCTCTTCAGTTCTCTTCAACTTTCCCTTACTCGCCTAGCGCGTCAGCGTTTATACTTAATCGTGATGTGGCAGCATTTTTCTACAAAAAATTTCCTGGGACATGTAATTTTTCCATACCTTCACCTGCATATTTTTTCTTTCGTTAACAGCCTCCACAGCATTTTTTTCACACCCTCTCTGACCCAACTCGTTTTCCACTTTCTCGATAATCAGTGAATTATTGCCGGTAATTCAGCGCTGACAGTTTTGCGGTATAGTAGAAATGTTGACGGGTCATCGAATGGCAAGTAGCTGTAGCACACACACTCACCAACACACAAACACTGTGTCAGTTAAAATCGCTTGCAAAATCAAATTGCCACGCCTGCCACTTAATGCAATCAATGACGGGGCAGATGACTGCAGCAGCTGCTGTTTGCTTTCCTTGACGTTTGTTGTTGTTGTTTTTGTTGTTAATGTTGTAACCGATATGAACGTTATGATCCCAATGCCCCTTATACCCACAAACTCTTAGCTACTCGGCAACGTTTGACGATATCTGTGCGTTTTTTTTGTGTGTCAATATCCTTATTGGTGAGTTGAGTTGCTTGCTCCGATTGATTGCACCAGCAAGTCTTTATTTGATGAGAATATAAAGGCGAAAGCGACAGGCGATAGAGTAGTATACCATTTTAGATGAGACGGGAAACTTAGAAACAGCCGCGAATGGCAGTTAAAAAGTAAGACAACCAAATCGAACGCAGACGATGAAGACCCATTGAATTATATCAGATTACTGCTTAGGGGAGGGAACAGTTCACCTAGATATCGCGACCAAGGAAGATCAATTGTAGCAAGCCTATGACCCACATATTTTTAAAGAACCTCGCGGTCGTTTGATTGAGTACTAGGTTCAGTGCTTCTAGGTACAGCCATCCCAGGAAGCTAAGTTTGGGCATAGTAAGGGTTTCATAGTGTGATCTGCTGTTTGTGTTCCCCATTACACAACCTGCACTGGTCGGAGTGGGCAACTCGCAGGTTCAACAAGTGCTTAATTACCCTGCAGTGTCCAGTAATTACGCTGTAGTGCCGAGTAAGCAGAGGGAGGAACTGGAGATTAAGAACAAAGCTTGTCCACTTGATGTACACGGCTATCATTCGGCCAATACTAACTTACGG
Organism: Rhagoletis cerasi; assembly: GCA_029783565.1. NCBI lineage: Eukaryota > Metazoa > Arthropoda > Insecta > Diptera > Tephritidae > Rhagoletis > Rhagoletis cerasi. Next base: position 1,681 of record JAPVRG010230985.1, on the reverse strand, counting down.
CGCGTTAGTTTGGTGGTCAGCACTAGATAAATAATACAACGTCAATATATTAGGCAGTATACAAAGAGCAGCTTGTGCAGGTGCTACAGGAGCGATTAAGTCGTATCCATCTGATGCGCTTAATGTGCTCCTGCATAAACTGCCAATAGAACTCCACATCCGCGAAACTGCTGCGCCCTCGGCAATCATACTCAAAGAGTCAGGCTGTTGGAGGACGCAGCAGCACGGTCATAGTGGCATTCTTGACAAGCTTTTCGAATCAGGGAAACAATCAGATTATATACCTCCTACGACAGACTTCTTTCAGATGAAGTTTCCTTCTAGACGGGATTGGAGTAGGGACATTGAAGTCTGATTTTTTAACGTGAGTACCTGCCTAGAAAGGCTCAACCCCACGGTGCTCAAAAGCACACGGATAAACTCAATGCGATGATCAGCGCCGCTAATGCAAGCATTTTGTTTGGCTCAAAATGCAAGCACTTCGCTACCAATTGGCCATGTGGGTGTACACAATTTACCACCTTGGTCGGGCTCGAGGCCGTACCTAAAGCTTTGCCGTACTATGGGTCCGGCACCCGGTTGCTATGCAACTCCACATTGAGAAGCAATCAACTCTCCCCGCATTTGGGTTTAAACCACAGCCACCACGATACTCCTCGAAGGGCCGTACCCAAAAGGAACAGGCCATAGCAAATATAGGATGCTATGGGGGCCCCTGTTCCCCCGTGGTACCAGATTGAGCACTCTGGTTAGGCTGCGAAGCCGAAGCTTCTGCCAGTTGAGCAAACACCACTCCGGAATGGCAACCGTTGACTAGGAAACCTCGGGATTGTCACACCCGTAGTTCGATGGGTCGCAGCATTGATATACCATGGGATCAATCCCGAAACCCAAAGAACCCCCTGAGGGGATTGGAGTAGGGACAGTATAGTCGAGGAGAATTCCACTGAAATCTATGCTTACGGGTCCAAAATGGACTGCGGTGTGGCTGCGGGTATGTTCTCCGAAACGCTGAATTCTCTCTCTCGTTCCGACTACCGAATTTTGCTAGCATCTTCCATCTTCTCAGATAGCCAGACAGCACTTCTAGCACTTGCCTCGCCGGTAACAAAGTCCAAAACAGTCAAGGAGTTGGCTAAGGCCGAAGCATCTTTTGATGAATCCGAAGCAGAGACAATAAACTGTCCACTCAGACTTATCAAAATCGAACATATGGCTGATGCATGTTGGAACAACCTTCAAACCTGCACAACTGCGAGGAACGTATGGCCACATTATGACAAACCAAAGACAGAAGAACTTTCAAAAAGATCGAGGAAAGATATAGTCAAGGTAACAGCCACGATAACGTGGCTTTGGCCCATTGGCCGATGCCGTAGCTGTGATCTTGTGGGGATTAAATTATCGAAAAATTTAAATGGTTTGATGAAACCGAATCATGAAAGCAGGAAAAAATCAAGAATGCCAGAGAAATTGTATCAAAATAGTCCTACAGGCACTAATTGGGTCCTGGGCATGGGCGTAGCCAGGGGGGCAGGGGGAATTATAAAGCTGTTGACAGAGGTTTACGAAATTGCGGAAAAGATGGATGTTGAGCTAACGCCAACTAGAAGTGTAAAAGACACCAACACATAGCCAACCCTCCATCCACAACCGAGGCGGAATATTGGATGCGAGCTCT